>BRZM01003133.1:0-14523 GCA_033238685.1 Lates japonicus | reverse complement strand
GTGTGTGTGTGTGTGTGTGTGAGTGTGAGTGTGTGTTCACTCAGCAGGTCTGGATCACTTCGGTCTTTAACCGCCTCACATCAGCTGTCATCCGTCTGCTAATGGCCGAGCTTTTCTCTGCCTCCGACCTGGTTGGAAACGAGTTGACCTTCTGACTCTTTTCTTTTCTTTTGTAATAATCGGAATAATGAAGGTTTCAGTTGTGAAAAGGAAAAACCTGCTTCCTGAACAGAGGCCTCGAGCATCAGCGCTCGTCTGTCTCCTGGAGGACAAAGTCAGTGGCGTCACTTTCTCCGTTGTGCTGGAGAATATTCGTCTTTTCTTTCAAGGCTGCAAATGAACTCATACGACGTTGAGCTGAAAGGTGATTATAAAAAGCTCAGTCAGAACCTACAGTTTAAAGTGCTGGTAGCGTCTCCTAGAGGCTGCAGAGATCATTACAGTCATGTGAATGAAACAGGACCCAGATGATTAATGTGAGTTCGTTTAGTACGGACCTTCAGACTTTTCAGTTTGACCCAAACAAAAACAGCAGGTGTGAAAAGTTCCTCGGACCACAAGGCCAAAATCTGGTCGAATCAAAGTCAGGATCAAAGTGAACCATGGTTAGTTCGTCATTTCTGGATGGTTCAGATATTCAGACCAATCGCAGGAAGTTGAGGTTTGTCACCCATTAAACAACAGAAGAAGAAAAACAAGCAGAGCACAAGTGAAAATGAGCCACGAGGAGGAGATGAAATATTTAACTGTGATTTGATTCGACGACGGAATCAAAAGTCAACTTGAAAATACTGAAACTGAAGTTATTTTCTGAGAGGACGAGTTGACCATGATGATGAAGGTGGTAGAGCCAAACATGCAGAGTTTATCCTGAAGGTGGCGCTGGAGTAATCATCATGAGTTAAATAAAGTCTGAAAGGTTCATCGTCTGAAAAACAGGAAGGAGAGTTTGGAACAATTCAGCTCAGGAACAGTGGATGTCAAGGGTCCAAACTTCACAGGATCTTTTCCCGACCGTAACTGTACTGTGTCATTTCCACACACACGGTTTTAAAATGTTGGAGTCAGCTGCTAAAAAATGTGGAGCTATTAATCTTGTGGAGGTTGTAAGATAACGATCAGGAGGTTGTTACTGTGAAGACCAGACTCCTGATTCTCTGGTGTTTCACAGACACTGAAACCACAGGGTCCTGGAAAGTTTTGAAATCAGTTGTCTGAACCCTGACTGTGTGTATTGGGGGTCTTGTTAGTCCCTGAAAAATGAGTGTGTGTTCATTAAATGTTCATTAAGAGGTCACCTCCTCCATCAGGAGGTGTCTAACATCACTGCAGCAGGTACTAAATACCAGCTGCTCTTTGTCCTGCAACAATACAGCCTGAGTGTGTGTGTGTGTGTGTGTGTGTGTTGAGGGTCAGACCGTAAAAATGTGTCCATCTGTTTGTAAGAACTCCCACAGCTGTGGCCTCAGAGGGGAGGAGTGTGTGTGTGTTGGTTTTGACTAATGAGTGTGTATTGTGTTGGTGTCCATTAGAAGTCACGGTGTATTAGTTGATCCTCAGCGTGAAAACAACTTGTGAGTCAATTATAGTGCAGTTAGTGTGTGTGTTTAATTTCTTACAGCGTTTTTTCTGATTCCAGCAACATGAATAAAACATGTTTTTATTATTTTTTATTATTTTTTGTTTAGGTTTAGGAAAAGATCGTAGTTTTGGCTAAAGATGTTTGTGAAAGAAAAAACAGTGACAGATTCAAACAGGAACTGAACTCTCTTAATAAAAAGAAAGTCCAGTGTTTGGTTGATCAATCCATCAACTTTATTGCTCTTAACCCTTTATCTGGCACTCGTCGAAATACTTGGAAAACCATATATGGTTCCTTTCCCGTCAAAGGTAAAACATTTTCTAAAAGGTGTATATATAACAAACTATAAGAAAAACACATATAAACATTTATTTTTAACATGTTTCATTGAACATAAATAGTAAAAGAGGGAAGTTAGAAATGCTCTGGGCTGCTGCTGATTGGTCCGATGGCGTGACACCACTATCGGTGATGTAGCCTATCCTTCACTGATTGGCTGAGAGAAGTCACGTGATTCTCCAACCTCACTGGGCCACGTAGCGATGCCATTTTGGATGTCCGCAGAAGTTACCATTTATAGTCAATACTTAATACTGACGAATGTTTCCTCTACACAAAACAACCACAAAGACACAAAACAACCACTGAGTGTCTTTTTCAGTCGGGGGGTCTAATGTATGAGGGGGGGCCTTTATATGTCAGTGCCCGGGGTCCCAGTCTTTCAGTCCGTCCATGGTCTCTGGGCTGATTCTGATCAGGGTGAGTGCAGGAAAAACTTCAGTTAAATTGGCCTCATTTGTTCCAGCACATCCTCCTCTTCTTTCTTCTTCTTTATTTGTTTCTCCAGTGTGAGTGTGTGTCTCTGTAAAAACACACAATCCTGCTCTTTGTGTTTGGAGTCTTTTGTTTGAGCTGCAGCTGATGAAAATGTCGTTTCTTTTGTTTTGTGTTTTTCTTCATTTTGTTGCAGTTTCACGATGAAAAGACCCTGAACACAAACACTCTCTCTCTCATTCTTCTACATCTGTTCTTCTTTTCTCTCCCTCGTTTCCACCTGAATCAGACAATCAGAGCTGCCGTCAACAGTCAGATTATCAGACGTTAACAGACCTGCTACTCTCTGTCTGTTTGTTTCCTCATACAAACATGTTTTGTGTGTTTTAATGATGAATCTGTTTATTTCTGATTTTCTGCTGTTTTTGTCGCCGCAGCATCAAAACACGAAAACACGTCTTTTCATACGTAATGAGTGTGTTTGTGTTCCTCTGGGTTTCTTTGTGAGTGTGACAGCCGTCATGATAAAGACAAATAAAGAGGAGGAGAGTTTCACTGTGCAGAGGAAGGTTTCACCCAGACGACCTGCGAGAAACAAACATTTAAACCGAGGTCCAGAAACACAACAGCTACTGTACATCTGTACTTTCAACCTTTTCCAGACATTTTATTTCCTGCACTGTGGTTAATGTTTAACACACATGAATCACTGTCACAAACACTAAATCGACTTTTAGGACAAATAGTTGAAAAATTTCTGGGAAAAAAAGTTTATCATAACAATTTTTTAAAGATAGGTAGTTTGCTGGCTAACTTTGCATTGACACACTTTGCTCAACTGTGATATTGCTACTAGCTAGTTAGATATTAAGCTAATACAGCCTCACCATGTCTCTTCTGACCAAACAGTTGATTTTACCACAGACATTGAAAGCAACCTTAACAAACTTTAGCACTGTTAGCCAAATAGCTACCTTTGACCCACCAGAACAGTGAACCAGGACCTCCTGATTTACAAATTAAGTACTGCTAGCAAGCTCACTAGCTAACATTAGATTGCATTAGCTAATGCTAGTTAATTAGCTAGCTAGCTTCATAATGTTTAGCTGATAGATGATTCTTATATATTACTTATAAGAAGGTCCGTCATTGTACGCAGTCTGATGGAACGCAATGCATTGTGGGGCGGTTGAGTATGTCGAGTAAGCTCACGGTGCATACTCTGAAATTCTGTGAACACACTACATACTAACTCTGACGTCAGACTTAGTATGAATAGTACGTTAGTATGAGGTTTCGAACACAGCCTGTCACTCTGTTCTGGATCTGCTGCAGCAAGGAATCATGGGACGGCATTAAGGTCTGGTGTCAGACAGGAAGCAGTGAAGCTGCTTTGCTCAGAGACCTGGACCAGGTCTGATCTGAATCAGCTGCAGGTTTAAACTGTGTGTGTGTGTGTTTCATCTGAAACACACACACACACACACACACGTCTCAGTGTGACAGGTAGTGTTTTTGACCTCAGCGCTCGGCTCTGACAGCGAGCTCAACGAGGCCTGTGATTGGCTGAGAGCTGTCAGCTGTCAATCAGTGCAGGATGTAGGAGGGGGTTGGGGGGGCTAACACACACACACACACACACACTCACACACACACACACACACACGCACGCGGAGCTGCCAGGTGAGTTACAACATGAAACCACAGAAGAAATGAACCGAGTTACTGTTTCACAATAAAAGCACGAGCAACATTTTACTGTTATATTACCACTTTTCTACTTTATTTCTATTGTTATTCTACTAGACACTGGTTCTCGCTTTACTCCTTATTCACTTTATATTTTATATTTTATTTTTCACTTCTATTTAATACTTTCTAATAATCATTTTTACTCTGCTATTGTATTGTCACTGGATTCTCTGGTACAACAACTTCCTTCAGGATAAATAAAGTTCTATCTTAGAAATAAATACAAAAATAGATACAAACATGAAAATGCATCACAGCGTTACGAGAACTGATCCGTTTTATTTTCACTGAGTAAAAAAGTCAAGTTGTGTCTGGAATCGTTTTCAAAGCAAGATCACTTTTCTTATTTTTTTCAGAAGACAAAGAATAAAATATTCTCAAATGTTAAAGGTGACGTTTTCTCATTGAGCATCAGTGGATATAAATAATCTAAAAATCAGTCTGAGTGGAGGGAGCAAAGGTAAGAAGTTATTTTAATTGAATGAAATTTATAGAGAGAAATTATTCTAAATATTTGGAGCAAAGGCAGAAATAACTCTTATTATCATTAAAAATAAACAGAGGTGTTACTGTTGATTATGGTTATTTTATATATTTGAAACCACTTGTTTTCATGGGTCTGATCATTAACGAGGAGCTTAATGATGAATTAATGATGAATGACTAAAGAGACAAAACTGTATTAATGAATATGAATGAATCATCAGGTGATAATTCGTTCATACATTTCTGTTAATCGACATCATGTGATGCTCAGATAATCAGAGGGACGTAAAGAGTAACTATTGATTCAGTGATTATTGATTCAGTGATTATTGATTCAGTGATTATTGATTCAGTGGTCGTGACTCTGGTTCAGATATTCATCAGACAGACAGTCAGACAGTCAGACAGTCAGTCAGTCAGACAGTCAGTCAGACAGACAGACAGACAGACAGACAGACAGACAGACAGACAGAGACAGCAGTAATTTCTCTCTGTGGGGTTCGGTCATTTAAACGGCTTCTTTATAAATGACACAGTAATGAATTCACAGCCGACCTGCTCCATTAGCAACCCCTACTGAGACACACACACATTACACACACACACACACACTACACCGCACACACATTACACACACACACACACACACACACATTACACACACACACACACACACACACATTACACACACACACACACATTACACACACACACACACATTACACACACACACACACACACATTACACACACACACACACACACACACACACACACACATTACACACACACATTACACACACACACACACACACACACACATTACACACACACACACACACACACACATTACACACACACACACACACACACATGTATCCGACTCTCTCTCAGGTCAATTAGCAGCTAATTGGTGGACAGACGCTGATGTTTGATTGGATAATTATCCAATTATCAATTAGAGCTGAGAGGACAGGAAGTGCTGACACTGACCCTCCAGGTACACACTGACAGGTACACAGAGGGTGGACACTGAATACACTCACAGTACACACAGAATACCCTCCAGGTACACACAGTGTACACACCAGGTACACACCGGATTTATACTGTGTACACAGCACAGATACACTTCAGGTACACACAGTACACACAGTACACACACACCACGTACTTTCAGGTGAGAAAACTCCTCCAGCCCCCCTCATCATCATGTCTAAGACCCCCCCCACCCCCACCCCTTCTCAGCAGTGTGTTAATTGCAGGGTAGCAGTGGAGGGAGCGTTGGATTCGCAGTGCGGGGCGTCCAGGAGGAGTCAACCCTGTCATTTAGCTCTCTGGCTCTGGGCTGAGACTGGCAGGGAAGCTGAAGATTTTCCCAGCATGCCATGGGCCAGAGTGGACCGGGGCCTCGCCACGGTGGGCGCCTAATAGCAGCTCGCACACACACACTGAAAGGTAACCTCCCCTCTCAGTGCAGCATTAAAGGCAGCTATCACATACTACTACATGTGTGTGTGTGTGTGTGTGTGAGTGTGTGTGTGAGTGTGAACCACAGGGTAATGGCTGTGGCTGTATGGGGATCATTTTGTGGCTGCTTTCTCCTGAATGTGAATGGAACAACTTTTAGAGCTTCATTTGAGCAGGTACAACTGACAGCCTCGGTTTTTACAGAGGGAAACACTCAGAACAAGTGAATTACGCCTTTCTTCATACAGCAGAGAGAAAAAAAGAGAAACCTGCTGCCGGCACTTAGCGGCGGCGTCTGGTGAGTCGTTTGAAATCCTGCACAGCGTCGCTCTAATGTGGAGGTTTATTACAGGAATAATCTGACATTTCATGACACCGTGTTCTCTGCAGAGTCAGGTGTGTTTTAATTCTTCAGGTGAACAATGTGTGTTGAAGGCAGCTGAAACGAGTCTCTTTCTGAATCTTTGCATGATCAGGAAGTGGCGACCGCACACTGAAATCCCAGCGCATACCCTCTAAAGAAGAACCTTCAGGCACCTCCAGCGAGTCCAGTTGGCTTCATACAGCTCCTACGAAGGTTCAGGTGTCGTCTCTGGTGTCGTAGGATGTCTACACTGAAGATTTGCCGGACCTGCACCTCTCTGCTGGCAGTATTTGACGGCCAAGACATCTGCTTTAGCTGCCTCGGCTGACATCACCAGGCTGAAGCTGACTCCTGCTGGTTGCAATCGGCGGCGGTTCACCGGGCTACAGCGACCTCCCTGGCTTACCAGACTACAAGGCTAACAGGCTAATGCTGATGGGCAGTGTGGTTAGCAGGCTAGCAGGCGGCACCGTAACGCTCTTTGACCATCACTCCTGTCCAAAAGGGACAGAATGACGGGCTCCATGCTCGACTGCTGCTAGGCTGGAAATCTGGATTTCCTGGCCAGCTCTCGTTTCCTGTTCTTGTTCTTTTTCTGTCACCCTGTCAGTTGCTGGTCTTTAGTGATCAGGACTGGAGTCCAGCTTGGACCACATCAGTCCCATATTAACCAATAATGAAGGCTGTTACAGGGCTACTGATGTCCTTATAGAACTGGAGTTACGTCCTGTAACTACTCATTTTCACCTGTTACTCGTTACTTTAATGACAATAAGCCACGCCCCCCTCATTTCTCCTTAACACGGTCCTGTCCCTAAATGAACAACAGACTGACCTGTTCCTCCTTCATCAGCTGCTATAAAACACATGCTTTCAGTTTATCTGTTGAAATGAATTCATCATGAAGCCGGGGAGCTGATAACCCTCGAGAGACATGACGTCTTCTGTTTGATCAAATACAAACACCTTCTGACAGATGACAAAGAAAAGCAGGAGACTCGTCACAGTTTCATTGTTCTTCCTTTAGGAAACATTTAAACGACTTCACAGTCATCAAAATACTTGATTACTTTTCTTTCAACCAACTAATTGTTTCAGCTCTAATTCAGTCACTGCTGTGAATCAATCAGCAAAACTGATGACTGATGATCATGTTGGAATTTTATCTAAAACAATAAGTGGGACCTTTATTTCATTCTTTTATTGTCTGTCTTTCCTCCTCCTCGTTGACTCCTCTTGACCTCCTCCTCTCTTAAAGAAGAAGGGAGGAATGTGAAGAGGAAGAATGGAGGAGAAAAGACTGAGAGAAAATGTTTTCAGTCTGTTTGTGAGAGTTTCCCCTCAACCTCCAACGATCGAAACAAGGAAGAGAAGGAAACTGACGTTTACTTGGATAAATAAAGTTTCTTCTTCTACTACTTGATCCACTGTTGAAAAGAAGCTGAGGGGGTGGAGGTCAGGGGTCATGGGAAAGTAGTGGGTTGACCTCTGACCCTGGCTGGTTCAGGTGAGTTACCTGATGATGGCGCAGGTGGGAGGGGACGGGACTGAGGTCAGGCTGAGATAACATCCACACACCTGGAGAGTTACCTGAGTGTGGATCAGATAAGACCGGGCTCTTTATCCGGCACCATGTAGCGTAGCAGCTAATGCTAGCTAATGACTGATGACGTCACAGGAGTTACTCTCTACCTGAGCTGACGTAAAGCTGACAGGTGAGACCGTCCACAGCTGATCTGAGGTCATGGTTTAACCTGCAGGTGAGTTTACGACAAGGTTTAGATTCATGTCAGTTGCCCCCCCCAACACACACACACACACACACACACACACACACACCTGCCACCCAAACTGAAGACATTTGTCAGTCGTTAATCAGATCAGTGTTATTGATCCGTCAGAGCTGAAACATCTGCTCAGAACAAGAGGAAATAAATCAGTGATGTTGTAACTGATCTGGAAAAATGTTCAGTCTCTCACCCCCCGACCCCCCATCCTCTCCCCTCCCCGCTCCCCCCTCCCCCCTCGGTGTCTCTCACCCCCCTGCCGTGCTCCCTCTCTATATTTAGCCTGATCTTCTTCCAGATGAACAGAGCTCTGTTTCGTCTCATTGTTTCCGTCTCACTGAGGAGATTGAATATCGACCGCCGCCGACCCCGGACCAACCAGCCCCCCCACCACCACCACTACACAGAGGTGACAGCGGCCATGATGGAGGCCCTCACTTCACCATACCTGTCACTCCATCACTGTCTGGTTAGCACGTGAGCTAACGCTGCTAACAGAAACTGAGGCAGTTTGTTGAGACGTCGACGGAGTCTGTTCAGATTCTCACCCGTGAACATCAATAAGATATTTCCAGTGGACCCATCAGATCATTTAGAGAACGATCAGCAGGTGAACTGATGATGTGTTCAGGTGAGAGCATCGCAGCATGTTTCTATTAAACAACATGTAGAGACGTGAACGTATTAAACCTTTAAAGTCAGAACTTTGTCCCAGTTTAACGACAACACACAAACACACAGAGAATAATCTACACAACAGAGACTCACATTATCTGAGGTCGGTTCTTCACTTCCTGATCCATGATGTCAGATCATGTGACCAATCACGTGACCTCTGCTCCTGCCACCTTTAAACCACCTGCTGTTTTATGACTCTGTAGTTCACACGTCCATCAGGTGTGATTCCCTTCACCTGCACACTGCTCCTGTTAGCAGAGAGTGTTTCCTCATTTCATCACGTCTTCACTCGTGTGAACAGACAACTCTCACTGTTTCACTGGATCCTGAAGAGAAGCTAAAACAGATTTATCCACAAACTGAGTCATGTCACAATGGGAGTGAGTCTGGGTGAGAGAGGACACGTTCCTCTACCTCTTCATACAGAAAGTGTCTGTGTAGGTTGGAAACTGTGGGAATTAACTCACAGATGTTCAGAGGCGGCAGTTAGAGTGATGATGTCACACATTCTAGAACATTCAGAACATTCCGTGCAACACACACCCATTATAACCCGACTATAAAAGCTGCAGGAGAAACGTGTGATAACGCGTTTCTTCATCAGACCGAGGTCCGTGGATAAACGAGAGAATCAGGTTTTTGTGAGTGATTCAGGTGAAACGTCTGCTCCTGAACGGCCTGATTGGATTGTCACTGTTATTATCCTCCCTGCAGATCTTCATTAAACTGTTTTTTCTGCTCCTCTTGTGTGAATGCATGCGTCTGCTGTGCCCCCCCCCGCGGGTCGTCCTGCCTGATGTGAAGTGATGAAGATAAAAGCCTCGGCTGCATTTATCCACCTGCTGCTGAGGCTCCAACACAAGGACGGAGAGAGACGAGAGGCTCTCACTGCTGCTTTTAATTCACTTTATCTGCATCTGAATGTATCCGTCAGCTAACCTGTGTGTGTGTGTGTGTGTGTGTGTGTGTGTGTGTGTTTGTTTGTTCCTAAATGAAGCAGCTCAATCAGGAGAAAAGTCGTTTATTAGTGAACAATTAACGTCCAAGGACGCAGGAGTCGGCCTTGTGACACACACTGGTCCTTTTAGTGCGCACAACACACACACACACACTCACACACTCACACTCACACTCACACACACACTTCCTGTCCTTCAGAGTCACTTTGCTTCATAATGGAGAGAAAAACTGAAGCTGATCTCTGACTGAACGACTCTACCTCTCACTTTCTCCCTCCCTTTTTTCCTCCTTCCATCTTTTCTTTCTCCTCTCCATCTCTCCTCCCTCACTTTTATTCTAATACCTGAGAGGAGGAGGAGGAGGAGGAGCAGTGGATGTTGACAGTATAATGGCGGCAGGTCGACAGCTCGGTGTCACTGATGATTTCCTGTCATTATCCCGTCACTCAGTCTTTGTCAGCAGCAGTTATTTCTGTGACTTATTTCCCAGGATTCCTTTCAGCTGCTCCATCAACGCGTTGCTGTGATTAAAGCTTCCTCCATGTTTATCTCACCACAAACATCACTGTACATCTCCACTGTATACCAGACTCCATTGAGAAAAACAGGGATCTAACAGGAGCTGCTGGAATACCACTGCCTCCATCTGTTAGTGTGTCTGTGTTACTGTGTGACTTTCAGTGGTGGAAGAAGTAATCAGACATTTTATCAGTTATGCCCACACAGCAAATATTGTGACACCCAGCATGCTTTGCTCCACCCCGCCTCGGCCGACACACCTGAGTGTGTGTTCATTATCTCTCTCACACACACACACACAGATCTGAACAACATCTACAGCTGTCACTGTGAAATACAAACACACTTTTTATAAAATTAAAAATTTAAGTTTCTCAAATATCAGATGAACACAGTCAGACATTTTGTTGTACTGATAATAAATCAGTCTGATCAGTTATCGATCAGATATCGATCAATAAATGATAAGAAAAGGTGTAAAACCTCCTGAAACTGAAGTGATGTCTGGTAAAAATACGACAAAAACTTTTATAGAAGAGGTCAGAGACCAGGACTGAAGACTGAAGACTAAAGACTAAAGACTAAAGACTGAGGACTGATCAACTAAACCTGGAAGGATCAGAAACTTTAGCTGCTCACAGTTTATTTTCTGGAATAATCCAAAACACAATGAAAAAATCCCATTGGTTTTTTGTGGAGGAACCAGGCTGATGCTGACTTCAGGACTGGACTACAGAAACACATCATCCCTGCAGGAGTCCGCTGAGGATCAATCTACAGCTTCGGGTGTGAATCAGACGACTGTATCTGGTGGGAAACACAAAGGCTGCTGGGAAATCAAACACAGAGCGGCTCAGGTTAAATCCTGGAAAGTCACAGACTCAGAAACAGACACAGTGAGAGGAAACGGAGACGACCTGCAGGAAATCTGTTTCTAAACATGAATCAGATCGTTTCTGTCGTTTCAGGATTTCATCCGTAGATTGTCTCTACATTAAAACTGTTACAGCTTCAAATAAATCATCTTCTCTCTCCTGAACATTTCTCAGTATTTTCTTTTGCAGACTAAACATTTATTGATCGTTTGGTAAAATATCATTTTCATTGACCTCAGAAATCTGAAACCTGTTGTTTTTAGTTAGAGACCTTTTCTGATTCTGTCATGTTCTATCCACTGTGTACTGCGATATAAAATACACAGAAGATTTTCTATCCATATTATATATATGATCTATGTACAATATATAACATCACATCTGTGTGTGTGGCTCAGTCTCGTGTGAAACCTCGGATCAATAACCTCGAGGAGAATAAAAACAGAATCAGTCAGAGAACCTCTGTGTAACGTTTCTAATAATAATTATCTGTGAATCACTTTTAATGTGAGATGTTGAAACAAAAAGAAACAGCGGCAGTTTATTTTCCTGCAGTTTTGTAGATTTAGAATCTTTAAAAATCAGTTTATTCTTTAAAAAACAGAGGAAACAGGTTGTTTGTTTTTCTGCCTGTTTTTCTGGCTGTTGACAGGATTCTCTGATTAAAATCTCCTCTGACTCTGAACCTGTTAATACAAACAGAACTGTTTTCATAGAAATAATCAGCTGCTGATTTCTGTTCATCTGTAACTGAAACAAAAGGTCGAACAAAAATAAAACATTGAAATTTTTTCATGACGTTAGATAATCATCATCTGCAGAAACACACCCATTATTATTATCATCATTATTATTATTATCATTATTATTATCATAATTATTATTATTATCATCATTATTATTATTATCATTATTATTATTATTATTATTATTATTATTATTATTGTTGTTGTTGTTGTTGTTTATATACTGAGTATTTCTGTGTTGTCGATCCTCGTTCACCTGAAACTGAAATCAATTCATCGAGAAATAAAACGAGAGAAATCAGAGAAAGAAAAGATCAGTTCTGATTATTAAAAAAAAAACAATAATAAAAAAATATCAGACGTTCATGTTTATTTCCTGTTTACAGTTTGTTCATGTTTCTTTTTTTCTGACTGAAAGAATGATGGTTTTTAAATTCACTGCAGCTCGTTTTTCATTTTTTATTTTCCATCCGATGATCTGAGGCAGACTGAAGATCATCACAGAGCTGATGTGTGTCTGTTTTCTGTCTCTGTATATTTGTGTGTTAGAGGTTATATTAATTGAGTGATTGATTGATTGATTGATTGATTGATTGATTGGACGTCCTCTGGATCAATAAATCTACACGTGTCTGAGCTGAAAAACATCTCACCAAAATAAAAGTCTCCACGTTAAAGATCCAGCTCATTTAAACCTGCTTCTGCAGAGTCGTCATCTTTCATTTGAATAGAATGTCTGAGCTTTAACTTCCTGTTTCTATTCTTTATAAACCTTGGACACAGATAAAACAAACACATGAAACATTCAGAGAGCGATTAGAACAAAGAAACATTTTTAAACGTTTCAGTAACAGTGAATAAATATTTGAATACGCAGATGTGAAGTGTTGGTTTGTTTCCTGATGAGGAGATGAAACTGTGTCGGTCTCTGTTTTAGCTTCAGAAATATGACCTGATTAAAATGTAAAATAACTGAGATTTCCCATCATTATATTTTCTTTCTTTTCCCTTCAGTCTTACAGATCTGATATTCTAGGTTGTTTGGTTTTTTGTCGAGTGTAAAGAGTCGGTTAAAACAAGCCACCGCCTCCATCCTGTTCATTTTCCAGTTATGTATTAACAGTTGATATTTGTTTTCAAAATGCAAAGAACTGAAATAGAATTATTCATTCATTCATAAAGCTTCAGAACAAATTACATTTCGAGCTGCAGCTGAAACACGGTGTTTTCTCCAGCTCAGTGATTCTCAGAGAAACAGCAGCAGCGCCACCTGCTGACCGAGCTGCAGCTGTGACATCAGATCACTGCTGAGTCTCAACATGAACCAAACTCAGAGAGAATATTTACCTGAGACAGCTTCACTTCACCGACCTGCAAATCAGAGGAGGAAAGATTCAAACAACAAAAAGGAAGGTGATAAACTGATGTGATCATTGATTAATGTGCAGATATTTGATGAATCTGATCGATCAGAGTTTAATGATCAGAAATCATTCAGATAATTAATCAAACATTCAACAACAAACTGGATTTCTGTTTGATTTTCCTCATCATTAATCATTAACATCAAACATCCTCCTGATGATTCACCTGAGGTGCAGTTACACAGTTTGTCCTGAAGGTGGTGCTGCAGGCTCATCCTCTGGAGAGCAGGAGTTTCTGAGACGTCCACCTCATCAATATTATCAATACTGTCCGGATAAATCAGCTGTAAAATCCTGACCTGTGTCTCCTGCCCTCTGCTGGACGATCAGTGAACTGCAGTCAGTTATTACTGATGTTTCACTTTGAGTATTTACTGTGTTAAAGCAGCTTATACTTCATATTTACTTCTTTATCTTAAAGTCACTAACAAGGTGTACCTAATAAAGTGGCCAGTGAGTGTATGTGAAGGTTCCTGTTCAAGGAAAAAAAAGAACCAATCAAAATGTTCTAAATTCAATGATCAATGTTTGTTTTTGTTCCTAAAATAAACTCAAACTCCTGACGTATCAAACATGATCCAAATATCCGTCTATAGATAAATCTACACTCACACTGATGGTTGGTTTGGTTCATACTGACAGGTGTACCTAATAAAGTGGCTGGTGAGAGTAGATACACAGACAGACAGACAGGGAGGTAGATATCTAAACGATTCAAACAGCATTCTTTTGTATTTTGTCAAAAGGTCCAATAAACGTTTCAGTCTCTGTCAAACATCTGGTTTCCTGAATCTAACGTTTCTACCAGTCGCTGTGACTGTTGGAGCTTCTGTCTCTACATCTGCATCAGGTCAGAGAGCTGCTGATGTGTTCAGGTAAATATCAGGTGTGAACGACGTCGTTTCATTCACAGGATTTAAAGAGTCGTTCTGGTTTGTTCTGCTCTCGTTTCCTGGTGAAGAAACGACAGAGAACAGAACAGAGAGAAAGAGACGGAGCAGAGAGGAGAAAACACTCAGAGAAGAAGAGTTCAATATTCACTTAGAGCAGGAGAGGTCCTTCACACACTCACACACACACATACACAGTGACCGCTGGGTTTTGTCTG
>BRZM01003132.1:123356-134390 GCA_033238685.1 Lates japonicus | reverse complement strand
CACACACACACACAAATTCACATAATGGCTCATAGCGATTATCACTGCCGTTTATTTCTAACAAAGATGTTAAGTTAATAATGAGATATTAAATTGCATTATTTTCATAATTGCTCATTTACAATCTATTTTCCCAGCTGTGGCATGAATCAACTAAATGATGCTACCAACAGTGTGTGTGTTACCTGCTCAAACAGGCACACGCACACACTTATTTAATGACAGAATGACACTAAATCTGTTTTGCATGTTGTTGCTGCAGGCAGCTGTGTGCAGGATTGTACACACAGCTGGTGGCTGAAACATATCAGGTGAAACTTTTAAAGTTATCAAAATTTTCTTGGCTGTAAATGCAAATTTGTTCCAAAATGTGTTCAATCCCAAAATTTGGTGATTGTTTTTTTTATTTTTATTTTTTTGCATTTTTAAATCCTCAAACATTGAGAATAGTGGCAATGTTTACACTTTGAGACATTATTGTAGGAAAGTAAAGACATTTTTACTTGCTCCCAGTACAAAAGTTTAGATGTCATCGTCCTCTATAAAGAGTAATAAATATGCAGATGCAACAGTGGGCAGCTGTGGCTCAGGAGGTAGAGCAGTCACCCATCAATCAGAAGGTGGGTGGTTTGATTCCTGGCTCCTCCGGTCTGCATGTCGAAGTATCCTTGGGCAAGATACTGAACCCTAATTTGCCCCTGATGTGTTATCGGTGTGTGAATGTGCCTGAATGTTTCAGAGAGCACTTTGTATGTTTTGAACAAGTGCTGTATGAATGGGTGAATGTGACCTGTAGTGTGAAGCGCTTTGAGTGGTCGATAAGACTAGAAAAGCGCTATATAAGTGCTGTCCATTTAACAGGACACTTTTGCATGTGCACGGCTGCTGCTCTTTCCTTTTTGCTTTTCATTTAACATTGAAGAAAATAAAGTAAAAAGCACCAAAATCATGAAAACAGACCTATGCACGAGCTTCCACATATCCAAAATTTACCAGTAAGTTCAATGCAGATAAAAAAATTTGAAGTATAGACAACATTAACAACATCATAAGTAAAAATAAGAATCTAATAAAGGTTGGACTGTCTCACTTTCAGCTCACTCACAAGTATTAAGTTGGGTCAATCAACAAACACTACAAGTCAGAGCAAAGATAAAGCTAAATGCCCAAGCCCACTTAGAGGTGGAGAGAGGAGGTGACTAGTTGTAAATGAGGCTTAAAAAGCAGTGCAAAAAAAAGCAGGCCTTGAGAGAAATGGTAGAAAACAAACCTTGTCTGTCAGGGGGTTGTGGCGTTCTGGCGGCAGCTCAATGGTGATGGCTAATTAAGTGCGGAGAGGCCACTGTGAGACTCAGGGCTACATTGTTTTCACTCAGGACCTCAGCTGGGCTGGAGCCTCTCTGGTGAGCTGCCCTTTACGCAGCATTCACAGAGAAGAAAAAAAAAGCTCCACCATGCAAAAAAATGACATCTTAAGTTAGTTACTTATTCACAAATTCAGTCCTGAAGGCAGCATTATAGCAAATGTTTAATAGAGGTGAGATTACTACACTAATTGACACTAACTGATCACTGAGTCACTGTCTTAAAGAATGTCACAGTAAGTCAGACTAGTAGTCTGTATTAGCTAGAAGTTTGAAAGTATTTTAACCTCAAACTAGGCAGTAGATTAAATGATTTTTAAAATAAATAGTTAGTTTTTTGCAGTGTAAAGAGGACGGCAGCAGGAAAGAGAAACAGAAGAGGCATACAAATAGAGATAATACTTAATAGGAAAAAAGAATGAGAGAAAAACCTGTCTTTTCTTGTGGGTACTGCTGTGTGTGTGTAGAGTCACTGGTGAATACACAGCAGCTCCTACTGGTCAGGCCCACAGGGCAGCAATTAGAAAAGGCACTCTAGTACATACTACATGTATTCATACACTGAAGTCTTTTTCTATGGACTTAAACCAGCACACAAGCCCCCTCATCTACTTCTGCGACTGTTCTGGAGCTGGCTGACCTTCCTGTGTGTGTTTCAGGGAGAATTAACATGGTCTGGAGAAGTGCAAAGTCCTCTCTACAGACACAGGACACCACAGTGGGACTGACTGCACTGCTCTGGAATGTGGGTTGCTGTTTTTCTATGCAGTCCCCTGCACACAACAAACCCCTCAACCTGCTCTTCATTGAAAATTGACCCAGATTTACCCAAACGTAATGCATGGACACATGCACACTGCATCCACCAGATAGGACAGGGCAGAGGGACAAATACAGTGGATGGGTGAGGCCAGAGAGGAGAGCTCCCCTGTTTCTAACTCATTCAGACAGACAGACAGACAGACAGGTAAAGACAGAGAGAGAGAGAGAGAGAGACAGAAAGAAGAGGGACTGTGTTAAGCGGGGTTTGGGGGGCATGCTCAACTGCTCTTACATTGCCTGCAGCTCGCCTCGGGGTCTGCACACTGTGTGGGCTTTACCAACAGGCTAGTCAGGAAAGTAGACTCACTAAGTTCACTCACCAACAACAGCACAGAGAATTAAATGCTAACTTTTGTGTAGAATTGACTTCCCAAAGGGTTCTCCAAAGTGTCTTTTTTATTAGAATTAATTTATTCTTTTTAAGTGAAAATACAGCTATAGTGAGGCTTATTTTCAAAAATTTGACCCTGACTCTTGAAATAAGGCAGAAAAGTCATAATGAAAGAAAAATGCAAGAAAGCAGATTTGTATTAAAAGGGAAAGTCCTGTATTTGTTAACCTGGGCGTTATTCTCATATTTTTGTCCTTTGCAAGCCTCCCACAGCTTTCCAAAACATTTGTCATTGAGTTCAACTGAAAATCTACAGACTGGAAATACCTTTAATTGTTCCACGTAAGAGATCAACTGGCTCCTACACCACACAAACCAAACTAGATACTGGGATTACATTTTAAAGCTAGTCATATTTCTCTGAAATATTTTCATATTCATATACCTGTGTTCCATTCTTAATGGTAATTAATTGAGTAAAAGCAATGATGCAGGGTGCAAAGACCAGTAAAACAGCACAACAACTGTTGGCTACAGACTGAAGTGAGAGAGGCAACTAGGCAAACAAGTAACATTTAGTTGACAAATCAGTTCATAAATGGCAATCTGTGTTTGTTTGGTGAGAAATCTTTGATGTGAAAATATAAAAGTAAGGACGTGTGTTCATGCTGCTCCTTGCTCTCTTCTTCCAGCTTGAAGTTGAATGGACTCATCTTCTTTCAACACGTTGGCTCGATGATTTAGCTGGGCACCTCGCCACTTTGGGTTTCCTTTAAAACTCGCCAGACAAGGTGTCTCATTTAGACAACAAAGGGAGGGAGGCTCTTTGACAGCTGGAGGCTTGATCAAAGATGTCTGATCAGAGCTGTTTCTACTCAGACATGTTTTGGAATCTGTTATGTAACAGTTTAAGGATTTTTTTCTGTCTGTGCCTCTTCTGTCTCTCTTTCAATTTGTTATGGGTCTGACTGTTAGAAACGGCATTTTCAAAGTCATACAGTATAGGCCAGAAAATAAAAAATGAATTCAGATCATATTAGGATGACTATTTGTTAACTTAAATCAAAAGTTCTATAAATAAAATTTGATAGTGAGTATGTATAAGACAGAGTCTTCAAACTTCAAACGCTGAACTAGGACTTTAGATACACTTCAAACATTTCTGCCTCCCTACATGTGAGCCATTCTGACTGGGTTATACCCCTCTTTGACTGACAGCTGGTGTCAGTCCAGCCTCTGGTACAGCTGATGATAATGGCCTCGGGTCCATCATCAAGGCCGCAAAATAATACTGTGGAGAAGCACTCAGCCAGATCCAAATGTGTGTAGGCATGTGTGTGTGTCTGTGTGTGTGTGAGACGCTGCGCAGGAAGGGCCATTAGCATTCATCAGAAGGATAACAGGCCGGTTAATGTCAACTGTTTATATAAAGAATAACTCATAAGGCCTTGGCGTTTATGGGCTGATTGAGCATGCTCTTCTCCATGCCACAGCTGGCAGGGTTTGTGTGTGCATGTGTGGAAAGGTGCCAAGGGATTTGGGGTGCTGGAGCTCCTGAAGTATCAGATGGAACTATTTGACACTGAAGTGAATTTATTGACTGGTTAGCTAAACATAGGACACTTACTTGATATAACTGGGGGCGAGATGGCCTTGTGAGCACTGTGTATGCTGAACATGTGTGAATAAGTGTATGCTGTATTTCATAATGACACCAGACAGTGTAATCTAGAAATAAAACCCTGAGAGAGCCACTCCTGAATTTACAGTTGCTACTCTGCAACCCAGCTTCAGATCCCTGTCTGAGTCTGAGTCACCTCTGGGTTCTAGTGGTGACGACAGAATCACAGATTGTACAGTCAGTGATGTTGTGCATCCAAGTTCCCCAGAAACTCTTTGGTATTTTAAGCATAAAAGTCAGTTTGCCTGACTTCACATTCCTAATTTATAGGACGGGGTGGGAAGGCCTGCTTAAATATAAATGGTGAAGTAAAGTACTTTAAGAGTGTACCAAAAAATGGTGCGGACAGAACAGAGCTGCTCCACACATATCAGACACTAAAGGAAAAGATTTGATGAAGTAGTGCTCAAAAACTTAAGATAGAGCATGACTGAAGGAGAAGAGCACTCATAAAGTTAAGAAATCATGCAGCAACACCCACACAGATATATATATACAAAGTAATGAGTGCGTCATTTGTTCCAGTGAACAGAGAGAAATGAGTGTGATGCCCTTTCTTAGTTCTCTTAGTTTTTGCTTTTATCTGTACTCATAAAGCTGAACAATGAAGTACGGCAGATAAATAATCCATGATAAACAAACAAGTACTAATTGGTACAATTTTCCTAAAACCTTGGCATATATGTGTGTGTGTGTGTGTGCGTGTGTGCGCGTGCGTCTGTAAACTCATTATCTCCGTCAGCATTTTAGCACTGATCACAATTCTTTTTAATTAACTAACTCTGTGTATTTTTGTCTTACAGTAAAATGCTGCTGTGCTCCCTGCCCATCAAACAGACAACGAAAACAAAATATCAAATCATCATGTGTGGGAGGGAAAGGCAGCGATCAAGGCTGAGATACAGTGAGAGAAGGAAAGACACAACTGGGCAATTAACTGCCCCCTTTGAAACCTACAGAGTGTGTCACCTCTAATGGTGGATTAGTGTTTTGTGAATCATTTTAGTCATACAGCTGTCAGATTACAAAGACTCAGGTAGCACCAAGTATTAGCCACCTGTGAATTCCTACACTGTGGCACCCCTGCTGTTATTCATGAAATGTTTATAAACTGATGTTGGCATGACTCCTGCTCTAAAATAATCATCTCAATTTTTTTAAGATACTGAAAACTTATTGAGGCTTACTGATTAACATATCATATCATAACATGAGGTTATTAACAAGTTTCCACAACTAATTTTGGCTATTTTAAACCCATAAACTAGAATGTACATAATGGTCAGATTGAAAATATATGAATCTTTTTTTGGCAAAAGGTTTACCACTACAAACCAACTAGTTCGCCTTTTTATGATCTCTCATTATTCATTCCTGCCCATGTGGAGCATCTCCTGATGGAATGGAGATGGGCAGTGAGAGAGGGTGAGTAATGACAAGAAGCAGAATAAGAGTCATAGAACCCTAACAATTTGTACAGCCTTTTGTGGCATGGCTACACATTCTATTACAGCAATAGTGCAATAGCATCACATGCACTGAAATAGCTTCTTTTTCAATGGATTGCTTTGTCCTGACGGACTGTCTAGGCAGAGACAAAAACTGTAAAACAGCATTAAAGAATTAAAATACTTCCTTAAAGAACAACAGCCTCTGTACCAATAATAATAATGAACCCTCGCCAGGTTGATTTTCAATGAGACAAGAAAGAGAAAGGTAGACAGATCGACCTCCTAGAAACCCACATCACTGTGGGCCAGACATTTACGTGATAATCCTGGCAAGACAAATGGAATACAATGCAGGAAAGGTGTCTGTGAAATAAGCCAACAACCACAGTTTGGTAGCCTGAATCTCAATCAGCTCCTTTATATGTGAACTGTTTTATTACTTCCTCAGTTGTTCTTGCATTCTCTTTACTATTGACTCTAGCTCTCATGTTCTACACACTCTCTTTGCTCTTTTCTTATTCTATAACATGAAGGAGAGATCGATTAAACACCTCCTACATGGGTCAGAGCAGGTAGCTGAGGTAGCGAAGGGTAAAGAGAGAGAGGCAAACGGAGAAAAATCCTCTTCATGTTGAGTTCAGCATGTCTGACACCTCCCAAGGTCATTTCTATTCTCCCAGCAGAGAGCCTCTGTCACTTTTAATAACTTTTAAAGGGAATATTTTTTCTGTCGTCTGACAGGCTGAGGAGTAGAGGGACCAGTCACAGAGTGAGACAATCACAAAGTGCCGACAGAGCGAGGAGGTGTGAAGTGAGGGGAAAAGCCTGCGATGACTAACAGTGTACACTGTTACTACTGCTACTTAAAAAGTATTGCCACATAGAACAGAAGTATGAAGTCTGATGTTGGTCACTGTTTCAGTTTCATGTTGGCGTGGGCAGTGAGCAGTCAGTGTTGCTGTAAGCACCTCTGTTATCTGTCATCTCTGTGCTTACCACTGTTATTACACTATGGTAACATATGATACGTTATGACACAATGCAGCATAGTATAAAACATACAGACACAGATAATCTGCAGATAGAGGGTACAAATACAGATGCCAGCAATGCTGAAAACATATATCCACTATGCTACTTTATGGTACATGTTACATGTTGCTGTCACTCAGTAGGACATATTATTATGGGGACATGGCTGCCAAGAAGGTATGAAAATTATTCTTGTATCCACATAATACCTGCCTGCCAGAGTGAAGCAGTTTGTACTGCAATTTTCCACAGGGGTTGTACAGATCTAACTTCTTTGTCTCCCGAGACCAACCAATAATTCTAACCAAGTATCCTTTAAGACAGAGTACTGATGCAGTAGCAGTGCTCTCTAAAATTTTAACTAAACCCCACTGTGTGGAGCCTACCGAATCATTTTTTATGCAAGGTAGCATGAAGCCAGGATTGCTGTGGCAGACTGTAAAGCAGGCACACCATGACTGGAACGAATCTAACTGGTAGATATGGACATTAAAGCTGTATTCAATGTGGATTTGATATCATGGCCAATACATCGTCCACTTAATGAGGTCAGTATTGGGGTAGATACTGATTTGTTCTACTGTATGGGTGCCTCCTACCTTTCCAGTTTAGCTGCTGTCAGTCATAACATTATTCTATAAAGCACAAAAATGACCTTTTGTATTAATTCAATGAATATACTGCTCCTGTCTGTCAAGCCATTGGTCCACCATTGATGGCTGGCTACTAGGAGGATCGAGTTATCTCTCTCTGAACTGAGGGTCCAGCCACTGCATCCCTGAGACTCGGTATGGGCCTCTGCCCCGGCAGAGGAACAGGAGATAGTGATAGATTAACACCACTGCATGACTATGTCTCACTGAGTGACATATCTCATAGTAGCAACTATGAGAAGCAGATTGCCAGCTGATCATACCATTGCTGCCATTAAAGAAATGACTAGGCACGCATCAGCCATCTGAAATCTCTTTATCAATAAACAATTTCAAAGACTGATCCATCTCTGCTATATTTGGCCTCAAAGACAGTTTTGCAGATTGTTGCTATCTATACAGCTGATGACAGACATTTTGTGGTGGAAGTCGTTAGTTTGTCTTGGAGATGTGCCACACACCAATACTGAGTTATTCATTCAAGTCTCACTCCATCTCCACCTCACCCTAACCCTCCCCACAGCTACAAACCTGAGCTGCTAATATGAGCTCTTGTAATAAGACAGCCACAGCTGAGCCTTCCATTACACAAAAGCACCTTCCAGAAATGCTCCCTGCCAAGGTAATGTCAAACACCAGTGACTTGAGCATTATTACAATGGCCAAGCACAAAACACACAAGCACACTAGATTACATCTCCAGACATGTTAGCCTTGGTTTGAAATCCCAGGACTGGAAGGTCATGGTGGCTGAAGTTATTCAACAAAAATTGAAGCACCACACAAAAATCACAGCAGAGACAATGATTCACCGAGCCAGACAAACAGAATGGAAACCATGGTTTGATGAGTCACGAACGCAGCTAAAGAGCGAGACACAGACAGAAGAAGTTTGGATTTTTTAATGAGACAGCACACAACAGAGAAAGAGACAAAAACTTCAAAGAAAAGTCTCAAGTGGCTTTTACAAGTGGGAATGAGAGACAGGACGAGAGGCAGCTAAAAATTAATAAAGGCAAAACAAAACAAGTTATGCCTAGTGAAAGTGAGTTGCAAAATAACAGCAAAAAGAACAAGTGAGAGAGAGAGAGGAGAGAGACAGATGCTGCCTCGCATGCTGTAATAAGCTATGTGTGTGTTTTGAAAAGTAGCTGAATGTGGGCGATCGGTGCCCAAGGAAGCACTGCAGACAGACTGTAAAACTCAGCCGGACACGTGGCTGTACTGAGACGGCCCCTGAGGCTATCATGGCCTCTGTCCCCACCGCACAACAGTGCTGCTAAGAAGGACACTTCTCGCCAAACTTTCTACGGCCACTGGGATCGTGAAATGGAGATACCAGAGAGGTAACAGTAAAATCAACAGCTCATCTACTGGTTAACTTAGTCAATTATGTAAAGCGTGGAGAACCCAAGTTTGAGGTATTGTAAAGTCATTGGAGATGTGATGAGTTTACAGTGCTAGCTGATGACTGAGGATTCCTACTACCTATAACAGAGATTTAGCAGAACCGTAGCCTGACCTGTACTGTGGTCTGGACTCAGGGAATTAATAGATCATGGTTGGGCTGTGTGTGAAATGATCCCAGACACGGAGACCACACGTGTATGGTGTATGACTTGCATCCATGTGCTCTTTGGCAGTGTTATCATTGATGCTGGTCCTCTAAGAACAATGTTAGCGCCTAAGACATAAATATATCAAAGTCAATGCTGACTAATATGTTCAGCATCCGTTGATTGCACAAAAATAGACTTCATCTTAAGCAGGCGGTGAATATAAGGACAGCTGGATGTATGAAAAAGATACCGAGGATTATGAGGATAACACTCCCTTTATTGAAAAAATCTATAGCCCTGTCAGAAACTGAAAAATAAAATGACAGCATCCAGTTAGCTCATTGCTTTTGATAATAGTTGCCAGTGACAGGAAGATGACTTAAATTGATTTTAATTGTATAAGTGATCACCAAGGCAGATAAGGTTGTGAACTCAATGGGATACCTGGAACATACATCCAGTCAGGCTCATTTCCAAAATCTATACATCAAAGTAAATTTATTTTAGCCATAAGTTGAATAAAATTAATGTTACTGAATCCAAAATATGCTTCAACCAAAACATTATTAAGGATGTTTAAAGTTGTCTTGTCTTTACAATACAGTCAATATAGTCAAAAGGAATACATTTCTACATGTAACTGTAGAGCAGGTCACAGTTACTGTTGTTATAAGGACAAAGTTAATCAATGAGTGCAATTATTTGTTAATACCTAAATCCTGCTATGTAAAATCTAGACCCAAACCCTGTATATCCCACAGTACCAAGCAATATTAATACCCTGCAGACTGTATACATAAGTGGAGGTCAAAGTGGAGGACAAAGTAAAAAAAAAGTCAGAAAAGAGCATCTGTTGACATTGGTAGAGGCTTTTGCCATTGTTCATTGTCTTTATGGATTTTATATATTTGCTCAGTTTGGCATGGACCAAAATGAAGCTTCACTGACAAAATTAAAGCTGTCTAATAACCATTTTCACCTCCCCAAACTTTCTCTGCCTTCCACTGCGGCGGCGCCATGTTAAATTTGGAAAATCTAAGTGTCTTTAAATAGGATTACTGTATCAATGCTTCCAGACACCTAATCACGTGGAGGGTTGTCGTCACGTTCCAAGCACTAATCATCTCTTTAACCTGCAACATTGGGAACATATCTCTTTTCAGCAAGAAGTAGAGGTGTCAGCACCATATGGGCGCCATTTTGAGGCGCATCATTTCTTTTTTAGAAAAGTTTGAGGAGGATGTATCGAGCTTATGCTTTTTAAGATTTATAATCAAAGGCTTAAAAGCCTCAGAAAGGTGAATTTCGAACAAAGGGAAAGTGTTTAATTAACCCTGCTTGTCTTTTGGAAGACAAGAAAGGGTGTTATTGTGAAGGAACTAGTTTCAGATAAAGACTATCTATGCCATCAAGGATATCCAAGCAGTGTAAGAAAGCAATACCTACATTCACAGTTATTTCTTTGATCGGGGGCAGAGAGAAAAGAAATGAGGAAGAAAGCTCAGTAAGGAAGCCAAAACAGAGACTGCTGGATAGTAGATTCAGAGCACATATCTCGATACATTATAATTGATGCAGCCCAGCACATCTGCAGCACTGTGGAAGCCAACGTCTGGGCAAGATGCAAGAGAACCCGTATATACTGGGCTTGACAGAGGAGTAATAGAATAAATGCAATGTCGACTTTTTATGCCTGGTGATTTTTAACACCTTATTAGACTGGATATAAACCTTATAACACACGATACATCAGGAGTACAGTGTGCTTTTAAGTATTTCTCGGATAGCAGTAATGTCAAGGTTAATAATTCCTGATCAGATTAGTATGTTACCTTTCGTTCCAGGCTGCCAGTACCAGTTTGTGTTTGGTTTGTGGCTGGTACTTTGGAAGCCAGCAG
Organism: Lates japonicus; assembly: GCA_033238685.1. Classification (NCBI taxonomy): domain Eukaryota; kingdom Metazoa; phylum Chordata; class Actinopteri; family Centropomidae; genus Lates; species Lates japonicus. Next base: position 123,599 of record BRZM01003132.1, on the reverse strand, counting down.
GCTGTGACCAGCGAGCTGGGTTCTTTTCAGACGGTCTCCTGGACCAACAGGGACTCACCCGGAGGAAGGTCGGCCAGGTGATCACTGCTGGGACGATATGGAGAGGCATGTCTGTGGAGGAGAAGCAGGAGGGTGGAAAGTAAAAGAAGACAGAAAAGGAGAGTGATGGAATGAGAAAAATAGAGACAGAGAGAGGAAAGGGTTACAGCAACAACAAAACCACTTTGCCGTTTATCCACTTAC
>BRZM01003132.1:88275-99937 GCA_033238685.1 Lates japonicus | reverse complement strand
GGCGAGCGAATGGTTCAGAAATGCACACCAGAATGTTTTGTAACACAACGACATAGCAGCATAAAGGAAGAGTGGCGCGTTTATCATTGCCATCACATCTGTTCAGCGAGGTGTGTAATTACGTGAGAACACATTCCCTCAATAAACATTATTCGCGATGCAGCCTTGCCGACACACAGTCACTGTCTCCGGGACTCCAACACGATGCAACACCTCCGTGCCAAAGCCGTGTCAGCCCGGGCACAAACCACTGTCGCCCGCCTGGCGTCAGTGAGCAGTGCCCCCACTGCGTACCACCCCCGCCATCGCAGCCAGCGATCTTCCCTGCCTCACCCTCCTCTGCCTCTCCTCCCAGCACCGTCGACACCCACAGCGTTGCCAGCCTGCAAACCTGCATGTGAGTGCGCTGGTTTCGCCCTCCACCATCCAGCGTCAGCGGGCGCCTAGTCTTCCGGTCATCTCTGCGAGTCGATCGGGTTGTTGGTTAGCCATCTCAATTATTGGCGCACAGCTCAATTAGCGGCTGCGGTCGATGTAATAGCGATGCATCAATGACCGGTTTCACGTCCAGTTAACCGGTCGACCGAGCTGAATGGTCAGCCGACCTGTTGACTATCATCGCCGATCGGTGCCGGCCGGGTCAGCTTCACGATCAAGCAGTTTACCGACACCCACCAGGAACACGACGTCGGTTGCGGCTAACACCAGCCGCCGAGCCACGACGCCAGCGATACGGCACCGCATTGCGCGAGTGCATGCGACGGCGACCGGCGTTCCAGCACCCTCAGTTCTCGCCTTCCGCTCACGACTGGCAGAGGCAGGCAGCAGTCTACCAGCAATATTCAGCCATCATCGCGTACCAGATATTTGCGCCGATTTGCAATCATCGTTTCATCGATATGAACGTAAACGAAATCATTCAGCCCCTTACATTACCTTTCAAACACAACTGAGTTTACAGGTCAGAGCAAACACATGAACAACGAACGGTCATCAACGTGCTCAGTGCCGCCAGTTCGCGACCGAGGCATTGCTCCGCCTGACGAGTTCGTGCGCATCTATTTGACCCCAGTGTCTGCGTGACATGCAGCCTCTGCTGGGTCCATGGCCCCGGCTGCAGCCCGGGGATCATCTCCGGCGACAGGCAGCAGCCACCCAGGAGGGAGATCACCCCACCCAACAGCACTGCCGTGTCGGTCTTTGTCTCTTTGTGTCATTGATATTGTTTCGACCTGCACATGGTTGCCGACTCTTCATTTGCAGAACAATACCTGCGTGTATGACAGCTCTTCGACTCAGTTCCGCCATATCAGTCGATAACACGTCGAGTGAGTGATATACAAAATCCCACCCTTTAAACTGATGTTGGGATGTACCATTCCCCAGGTGCGTCGTTAGCAGCCCACTTAGCAGCAATGTTACATCATCCATTATGAATCGAAGAAAGCGGTTTGCTCAGTTCGCCTGAGACAGAGTCGCTGCCACCAGCTGGCGACGAGACAATCTTAAAGTTCAATTCTCCTGCCGTTTGATTGTTCGGCCTGTTGCATGAACACCTGATTTTATCTGCCTGACCGCGAGAGGAACGGGCGGTCTGCTCATGACATGGTCCTCCTCTCGTTCAGCCTCACCTCTGCCCTCATTCCTCCATCTTCTTCCATCAGGGGACTGAATGCCTGAGCTTCCCTTTTCTTTCGTCTCCTTCTCTCAGCAGCGTCCCCGAACGTGAGTTTTGATCTTCCCGAGCCAGCATAATCAACGAAAGATTGAAGGGCGATCAGCGCGTAATCGTTAGAATGCTGGCCTTCATCGCCATCGCCCCGTGAGCATGAACACACACGAAATCGCGACTCCCCTTTGCGTTTCAGGTATCCGCAGCTCAGTGCATGGCGGGCGGGCGGCCCGCGCCCCCACATTTGCGGATGAGTTCAGCCCCAGACAGTCCGCCGTCAGCCCGCACGAATCGTTACCGGGGCAGCGCTACCGACAGATTGCGCGTAGCGGCAATAGGTCGACGACCGGAAACAGGACAATCATCGCATCGATCGATCTTCACACCGCTCAGGCGCACCGCGCGCCCCCACCCAGCAGCGGCCCACCATAAGGCATGAACACAGTGACACCACAAATAGTCGACAGATCACGAAATATTCGAGGCAGTCTGCAAGCTTGCGCATTCAACCCAAACACAACGTTCAAGGCAACAGTAAAGCGCATGCGCGAAGAATATTTAAGAGCACGAGAGCTTGGTCTGGCGAATTGAAGGCAAAAACGAACACATTTCAAAACACCTGTGAATGGAACAGAACACCATCACATCACTCTGTAACGTGATCGTGAGCGAACAAGACAGTCTGCACCACTGCACCACCAGCGCCACCATGCCCAGGTGATCGATGCACCAGCCACCGCTGCCCAAGACGCTCACTCTCGTTTTCATGACACCATCTCCACTGCTCAGGAACATGCCCATCATTTTCCCTCCATTGCCTCCTCCTCCCACCTGCAGATCGCGCACCAGGCACCTCGTGCCGCGCCTCATTTTCCCCACGGCCGAGTGCCGAAGGCACATGACTGGTTACATGGCATTATAACACCCACAGAACGCAACGGGTGTGCAGCCTGCCCACACCGGTAGTCGTTAATAAAGGTCTCCACGCGTGAATCTCCTCCAACGCAGGAGTGAGTTCAGCAGGACGATATCGGCGATTTGAAAGGGATGAGTTTTCATTCGGTTAACTTCGCTCCGTACACATTGCTCGCGCCCGCTCATCTCATCTTCGTTCGTTTTCTTCTTCCAGCAAAGTGCATCCACCGCAAAAGTCGTTCGCTTGCGCGAAAGAATGACGATTCTCAACGCTAGTTAACCACCCAGATTCTCGCGGCTCAGATTACATTGCTTTCAGTCTTCGTGCCTCGCAGCGCAGTTACCATCTTCACCCTCGCCTTCACCCCGCCCCTCCGCACCGCAGTCATCGTCGTTAGCATGATTTATCTACAAATATCTCATCATCGCTGCCTGTTCAGCAGTATGCCCGTCATCTCCGGCCTGCTCAGCGTTTTCGGGGCACTCTTTCTGTCGCACCGAGCCAGCCACCCGAAAACAGCAGTCGAAGCAAGTCAGCACGGTGCCATCTGGTCATGAACGCCAGCGATGGCGTCACCAGACCCGCCTCCGAATATTTCTCGACAGTCTCACGAGCAGACCGTTGATTCACGGCGCAGAGAACATGACGAGAAGGTGATGAAATATTGAACAGCCAGGTGATTAATCCCACAGCAGAGGAGGGAGGAGGTTACCCTGACAGACAGCCAGCCTGAGTCATGAAACAGCAGAGTCAGGTTTTTCAACATGCTTTGCGGTGAAATGGGAGCAGCTGTTCTCCATGAGTGCTGTATTGTTAATTAGTCCAAGATGTACCCGCCAGACGATCAGCTATAAGACTTTGGATCATCTATTGGCATGCAGACAGACTAACCAATACAGCACCTTCCATGACACACCGGAGACAAAGGTGATCCTCCCCATTTCCCTTTAAAGCATGTTGAAGAAAATGCAACCTATGCTTGTAACTTTTCTAATCTCAGGCAACATCAATGAATTAACCTCCTCCTCCTACTGTAGAGTTATCACACAGTATTTTCAATATTTCATCTTTCTCATTCATTATTTCTCACACACCATGAGAAAGTGCTAGTCCTGTATTTTTCTGCTCATTAGGACTATCAAATATTCAGAGAATAGGTTCAGAGCATTCTGGCTCGCCACTAGCATTCCAAATAACCTCAATGGCACCATGCAACACTTCAGAAACATATGCATATTTCAGGTGCTGTCATATGAGTTGATGCAACAGAAGAATGCCCCAAAGGCCTGCTAAGGCAAAACTAGAATGATGACACATACCAAGAGCAAATGTATCGTGTAAAGATGCTGCAAATATTACGGAATACATCCTGCTTATAACGCAATGATAAAGAGTAGGAAGAGGGTAAGAAAGCAGGGGTGGTGGTGGTTTTATATTATTAGTAAGAAGATGACAGGTCAGCAATATAATCCCCAAACAAGTAAAACGAAGTCCTAAGATTGGTTTACGCTGTTCTAGCTAAACATTAAGTCATCATTTCTTTCACTTTAAAGCAGAGCAACTCAAGTGAGGTAGATTCACTACTGGAAGAAGAAAAACAGAAGGTAGGAGGTGTTAAAGAAAGAATGGGCGAAGAGGCAGAGTACATGAAAAATATACAGAGCAAGCAAAAGTTTAACCAGATTGAAAACTCATCCCTTTCAAATCCACTCACAAGTTCTCGTCCCTGTTTTGAAGATTTCCTCCCGCGCTGGAGGAAATGAATTCACACACACAGGGTGCCCCAAAGTGAGCGCCACTCACGCAGAAAGTGCTGACAGAAGGGAAAATCCCTCATTGACACCCCCGCTGTATCTGCCGTGTATATTAATACTATATATAACCCATGATCATATGTACACTTCAACACTATTCAGCCATGGGAAATAAAAACATCCTTTTTTTTTGAAGGTGCACAAAAGACCTTTTAAACTGCAACTTAAGAGTGAGAGGAGGAGGAGGAGGAGGGAGCACAGGGAAAAATGACATATTCTGAAAAAAAAAAAAAGCAATTAGGTGGGTGTCCATAAGAAAGCAAGAAACATGACAGAGTATCTTATGACCTTTGATGGGTTGAATTAACATCAATCACCTGACACCAATTAACACTGAGCAGACATAGAAATAATGCTGAATTAATCTTTGCTCCATCAACACGCCTATATTTTTAAATGTAATCATATTAATTATTCTATTCCATTCTAGGGTGTACAGAAATGTATTCATTTTACCAACTACTTTAACAGAGCTCACAAATGTTGTCTTAAATATTCTTTTCTACTTGCATGCACTTTACTTTTGTTGCCTTGAAGGGATGTTTAGGTTGAATGCACAGAAAGACAGACTGCAATTGTAATAGTTTGTGTAGTTCAATCACTTTATATCCTGTATTGATTATGCCACCCTATATTCATTTTGCTGCCTAAACAGAGTTGTTGGGGGCACCTTGAGGCGTTGCACTCTCAAACTGGTCTTAAAGAAATCCAATCAATGCAATGAACGTACCTGCTCCCACAGTCTTCATCCAGCCTGCCCCCACCACACTGCACACCCAATCTAATAATGCCTTTCCTCCCCAGCCTTGATTCACATGCAAAACAACGGCCAGACAGTCTGTCTAGGGGCTGAGCTCAAAAATACACAACTATGAGTACGCGAGCGCACCCTCCCACCCATACACACACAAACTGCAGATACACACAAAAGCACAAAAAGTCACAGTTTGTGTATTAGTATTCCTCTCCCAAGGCGATAGCATTAGAAAAACCCATATTCTAACAGTGCCTTTCAGAGGGAAGTGCCCTTCAATCTTTCATTGGTTATGCACAAAGCCAGGAGAGAGTAATTAAAAACTCCACATTCAGGGACCTTGGCACAGAGAGAGAGAGAGGGCCAAAAGAAAAAAGGGAAAGCTTCAAACATTTCAGGCCTCCCTGGTGGAAAGAGATGGAGGGAATGAGGGGCAGAAAGTGGAGTAGAACAGACAGAGAGGGAGGACCGTATCCTTGACAAGGCCATACATTCTCTGTAGTCAAGGCAGATGGAAATCAGGTGTTTCATACCTTTAACAAGGCCAGACCCAATCATTAACCAGGAGAATTTGAGCTTTAAGATTGTCGCCTCATCCACGCCAACTCTAATTGCTTAAGCGGTATCTGTCTCAGAGCGTTTTTGAAAAGACTGAGAGTAAAACCCTTTCTCTTTGATTCATAATGGATGATATGAAAAGCTTATTTGCCTTTCGTGACCTTTCTTGACACACCTAGAAATTCAAGGCACATCCCTAATAGTTTAAAGTGGGATTTTTTACCTTATATCACTCACTCATTTGTGTTATGTTTGTCTGTAGGGTTTTGGGTCAGAGAACATATCATACACACAGAGTGATTTATTCTCTAAATGGAAGAGTCAACCAATACGTATACAGGTCAAAACACAATATCAATATGACACAAGGGATTAAAGTTGACTTACAGCTTTGAGGTGCATATATTGTTGCCAAATTAGGGTGTTGGTCTCCCTCCTGGGTGGCCTTTGCCCTGTCACTTGGGATGTCCCCGGGTGAGCTGCCTGATAGCCCGGGGCCATGGACCAACAACAGAGGCTGCATAAATGCACAGACTACTTTAAATTCAAATGGAGTCACTTTGAACTCACGTCAAACAGACTTCAAAACAAATACCTCAGTCCACTTGACTGCTGAAAGCAACACCTGAAAGCACATTATTGGTAATACATTCATTATTTCATGTATTTATGATGCTCTGAGCTGTGCCTTAAACTCTAATTCAATAATGACATTTTAGAAAAAAATGTGTATAAAGGGGCTAAATGGTTTTCATTGATTTACATTCCTTATCAACAAGTAAACAGTAGTAATTAATTCTAAATCAACACCAAATATCTGAAGTACACAGTGAGGGTAGCTGAATGTACTAGTAGATTTTACTACCTACTTCTCTACCAGTCAGTGAAATAGAAGAAGGCAGAAACTGAGGGGAGGGGGTACTGGAACACCTGAGGTCCTTAAAATGCACATACACACTCACTGTCTGGTTACCATATCCCTTGCTGTCTAATAGCTCAGCAGCTGCCATTGTTGTGCCACTAAGCCAGTGAGCTTGTCAATGTTCCTGTTAGGTGCTCAGTAAAACTGCTAATCAGCTGGTAAGAATAACAGCCAACCAGCCAGTCAGCTGATGAGTAAGTCAACAAATTCCAAGCTATTGAGCCATTCAGCTACTCAGTCAGCCAGTTAACCAGATAGTGAGCCAGTCAGTTGGTATATCAGCTAGTACATCAGCCACTAGTGTACTAGTGAGCTGTGCGCCAATGAAGTGTTAAGTCAGCCAGTAAGCCAACCAGTAACCCAGTCAGCCAGCAAGGAGATGGCCAAGTGGAGCTAAACACCCCACTGTTGGCACTGAACTGAGCAGAGGCAGAGCCAACACCTACAACACACACTTCCACACATACACAAGAACACACAAACTAGCCAGTGGGGACAGCACTGTCATTATCAGCCATCTGCAGGCCTGAGTGGTCTTAGCCTGGAGGGAGAGGAAACGAAGAGGAGAGGAGGTGAAGCAGGGAGAGAGGATGCTTGCTCTGATGTGTGTATCTGTAGGGGGGTAAATACACAATGTGAGAAGTGACACACTCTCACTAACACGCCAAAATACAAGAGAAGGCAACAAAGAAATGGATTTGTGCCCATAAGGTAACACACAGGCTTTGCTTTGTGAGAGAGAAGTGTACATCGAGTGTGCTAGATTACAGGGGAGCAATTACAGCTGTGTGCTCAACAAGAGCAACCTGACAGACAAAACACCATCACAAGTGTGTGTCTTTGTGTGAAGTGTGTGTTTCTCACATAGTGCACACCTCTTTAGACAGATGTAGGTGCTAATGACAATATTAAACGCACCTCTTTTTTTCTTCCCCTTTAACTGCTGCTATGTGTTATGTATTTACAAAACATTTCTAATTTAATACATTTCTGAACCATTTCATACATGAGTTCATTTTTTGATGGTATATTTGTGTGTACAGTTACATGGTGGATTGAAGTATAAGAAGTTCTGTTAGTGCAGAAACTTGAAGCAGGTCATGCAGAATGTAGTATGGTGCTGTCTGAAGACAGCAAGAAAACTCAGCACTGAGGATTCAGACTGAATATCAAGGACACAGACCACTGAGATACTGAGTGTGTTTTTCCGCAGCTTCTTCCATTCCATGCTGTTTCTGTGGCTGTAGCCAAGCGCATCACTTCACAGAGCTCAGCACCTCTATGGCACTAAGGTTCTGGCTGTGGAGAAGTGTGTGTGTTAGGTTGTGTTGCAGTCAGCTTCACATGGAGGCAGACTTACATCCTGGAGTCTCAAAGAAGTTTCTTGGAGGCATGCATGCACCTTTCCAGACGTGACAAGCTGACTAGAAGCTACTGTAAGTCTGAGGTTTGAGGAGAAAGCAAAAACATGCAGAAACACAACAAACAGACTGCTATAGCTGCAGTGAGTGAGGGCTGCTGAGAGCTGGCTTCCTGCACTTTTAAGTTATTTCTGTGTCAGAGGTGACTACATCACAGAGTCAGTCTGGTTCTTTCCAAAGACAAAGACAAACAGGTCAGCACCATGTTTGTCAAAAATAAACTAATACTGACAGCTTATGGCTGTTACATACACACTGTCAGATAAAACATTGACAGCTACGAATAAATTCAGCTCAAATATCAATGTATCAGTGTTTGCTACAAAAACACTTGTGCATTGTGGAAGCCAAACTGACAGTGCAGCTCACAAATGACAAAACTACTCACTCATGCTTCAAGCATAGCCTTGAATCAAACATTCCAAAGAGTAAATGGGTTTCATTTTGTTAGCCTGTCATCAGAAAGGTGAAACATTTCAGAACCCTACTGAATAGAGGTCTACCTTTCAGTTCACCCTTTCTGTCCTCTCCAACTGGAAGTTTGTGTCTTAGCAAAGCAGCTTGTGCCCTCTAGTGCATGTCACTCTCCAAGTACCTTGCAAGTAACTGTACTCTCTCCTGTTATCCTACCATCTCTACATGCTCAAGCAACAGAGGAGAAATGTGGCTATGAGATGTTGTGGGATCACTCATAAGTAGATGTCAAGGTCCATTAAATAAAAATCAGGTTTTGCACACACAGAGCCATTCAGATATGTCTCAAAGTGTTTTTTCCACAGCTACAGTGTGTTTTACAAGACATGTCACAGGAATCTGTCTAGGCAGGCCAGTGTTCTGTGTTCACCAGATGAGCCCTCTTATTAAGGAACAATAAATCCATGATTGGATAGCTACTAATAAGCTCTAAGAGCAATGAAATGAAAGCGCACTCTACTGTTAGAACAGTCAGTAACTCAAACAAATGTATCTGTACACTCAGTGTGAGAGAAGGGACATAAGGACACAGTGCGCCCCACCCTGTGCATAATGGGAGGTTACATGACGGGGTGGGGGTGTATGTCTGGGGAGTGCTATTGAACTCCCGTAACCTCAATTATTCAGCATTAGGCCCTGCTATTGATTTCCTGTTGGATCGACTTACTGAGTCCCGAGCACTGGGACAGTGACATGCTATAGTCCTCCCTGGGAGGAATCTTTAAGAATAGATGGATGGATGGGAGTCTGTTAGGGGGAGAGAGAAAAGAGATACAGATCCACGGGTGGAGAGGAGGGTGTAATTAAAGATACCCCTTATCAAGGCTGTGATAGATGAAGATGTCACAGCCTACTGAGCTAGTTAGTTAACAAGAGGTGAAGGGACTAGTTAGTTTGATTCTGCATCCTTGGGGAAGGAGAGTGACATTGCATAGAGGCCAGAGGGTTCCCATGACTGGAGTTCCTGCTGAGGGAGGAACAATATTTATGTTTGAAAGGAAAACTCTGTGGCTGTCAGATATGCAGGGAAAGACTAATTGGTTGAGGATATGGGGTATTATTACTTGTGTTGAGGTTTTGGGGGAGTTGGGCCATTTTCTCAAACATCCATCAGTGCCCAAGCCGACCTCAGTGAAAACAAATAACATAACTATGCCAGGCACAGTCACCTTCAATATTTCTCACACTTTTGACTCATCAGCTGTGAAAACAAGTGACATGCTGACAACACAAGAAAACAACATTACGTTGATAAAAGAGAAATATCTTGCTTTCCCTTTCACTACCCAGTTCTTAATCTGATCATATGTAGGTCTGTCTTCTTCTGTCTGTACCTGGCTGCATGGTCAGACATGGGTCAGGTTCCAAATAAAACAGATGGCAGGAGTTGCCTTTCTGCAGTTTCTCCTTGGCCCAACCTTGAGAAGCTGTGCTGGGCTGAGCAGAGCACTGATCTGGGCTGAGCTGGTTTGGAGGTTGAGGACTGGAGGGGGCAAATCTGAGGTCCTGAGCCTGACAGAGTGTACGCTAATTCGAGGAGGCTGAACTAGATGAGAGGTTTGTGAAGTGTTGGGAGAGGTGAGAGAGCACTCAAGTGAGGAGGAGATCTTTAGATTGAATCCAGTGTTAAATTTCAAAATCTGACTTTTCTTAACCTGCTTTTAAATAACTATAACTACAATTGTGTTCTGATGCAAAACAAGTTATTTTAGAATGGTAATGAATCAGGAAACGAAAAAAAGATACTTTCATGATAATGGTGAGGTGACCCATATTGACTTCATCCATATACAAAAGTTAAATCTGAACATTTTAGGACAGTTTAGAGGGTCAATGTAAGACTTTTCTTATTTTTAAAGCCTGTGTATATAAACATCTACGTTTTGCTGATTCAGCACTATTTCACACAAATACTGCCGTGTTTCAGTGTAATTACGGCATATGTCAACACAAGTTCAGATCAACTTCAAAGTGTTATAATAATGCTAATCTGTAGTAATATTTGATGGGGAGAGTTTGGGACATTTAGACTAAGCCACTCTTTTTATGTACAGTATGTGTGCCTCTCTGTTGTTAATGTTTGTGTGTTGAAGGATGCAGTGGAAATAACTCGTTAGACTTTACTGTATTTTTATACTTAATAGTGATTAGGAGTTGAGCATGAGCTATAGTTGTTCTGAGTGGCTGGGATTTTCAGGGATGTTGGTGGAGGTGTGTCTGGTGTGCGGGGTAAGGGGTTAACAGGGCAAGGTTGGGGTCTTGGCAGCGAGCAGTTAGTTGTCGGCAATTCGGCTCCACCTCTTAATCAGCACTTAATTGGCAGTGTTGATGACAAGTGCGGGCCGTAGGGCAGACCACAGAGACTGTTTACTGCTGTCTCCTCTTTTCTCTGCAAATTAAAGCAGTACACTAACCCCCTCCAGACACACAGATGTCTAAGTATCCACCTGATTGTGTCTACAGTATGTAGTACAGTACTGATGTTTATGTACTTGTATGTGTCAGTGCTAGGAGGCCTGTTTTGACCTGGGTTCATACCTGTCAACATACCTTCTGCAGTTGCTGTGTTCTAATATTTTGGCAACACAGATCTGTCATACTTTATTGGTGGCACTTAACTGTATTTGTATCAGTCAGCAAAGATCAAAAGGCACCATAATTGCAGAAGTTACCCAACTCATCCAAATACTGCCAGTAAGGTCGTGCGGATACAATCTGTCAGACTTGGCCCTAAGTTTGAGAGTCATCAAATGGTTATGAGGAAGTAACAGGCTGGGCAAAATTCATTCTGATACACAACACATAACTTTGGCAGAACTCCTTGCATACGGGAAAAAACATCAACCTAAAACTCAGAGGCTATACCAAAGAGATTTTCAGCCGTGGGATGAAGGGGAGATAAAGAGAGCTAGATGGAGGTAAAATGAAGATCTGCACTTCACACGAGGAAACTCGTGTCAGCGCTCGTACAGTGGCATGAATATAAATCAGCAGGTGGATCATGCTGTAGCCACTGTCAGGGGAATTGGAGAGGAGACTCTGCCTCTTTCCTGTCCACAACCTCAGACTCAACACCTATAGAATCTTCTCTTGTCTGTCCAAACTTCATCTTCCTCCTTCTCTTCATGCTG
>BRZM01003132.1:5284-51241 GCA_033238685.1 Lates japonicus | reverse complement strand
TTATTCAACACTCCTCTTCCTGATAATAAGCATGGAGGCAACATGTTGAATAATATATCAGCAGGTGTTGTTGATGGAGTAACCTGGTTTCAGGTCTTAGTATGTGTGTGCATGTGTGTGTGTGTGTGTGATTTTACACACAATTCTTAACAATCTGTCAGTTTCAAACACACAGACACATACTTCAAAAGCTATGAACACAGTATATCTAACACATTATGTCCTACACCCCTGTACTGCCAAAAAACTTCATCACACACACACTCTCCACTTTCATTTCACATACAGTTATTTGTTGTTGCTAAAAACATGTGTCCCATCTACACACTCCCACAGAAGAGGAAAAAAACAAGATGCACCCAAAATACAACAGAAAACTGTTTTCTTTTGGTTGTTGGTGGTGAGAATGTTTTCCGCAGTTGTTGTTCAAACAGCCATATTTGAATACAAGTAGGTGGCACATCTGTCGCCTTTTTTTTTCTGTCATGAATTATTAACATCCTGCCATCGCTGGCAGCAACAGTCACCATTATTTCACTTATGAATAGAAATAATGTACCAGAACTGTGTCTCATATCTATCAGTTGTGCCCACACAGTGTTTGTGATATTGAAACTTCAAGGTCTTCATAATAATAAAAGAAAACTGAATGCTCAACAAGGGCTAGTAAGTAAGTGTTTATTGTTTGGTGCTCACTGGAAAAAATCTCTGTTCCCTCAACTCCCAACACAGGGAGGTCAGAGGTCACCTAGTAGAGTGTTAATAATGGATTCTTGGTAACATTGATACCTAAACCAGGTCTTCTTAAGTACAGTCTGTCAAATCATTACAAAAAACTGAAGAGCTTATTAAAAAATGGTCACTGCATTGAAGCTGAAGTAACAACAGTCATGATTTATAAAATAAATCTCAGACTTGTAATTACAAAACATAACTTTGATCATGCCTACACATGGATTAGGTTAAACATTTGGTGGTTAGAAAAAGAAAACCACATCCAATTTTCATCTGTTTGAGCTGCAGAAAACTAATTTCCCTAATGTGGGGCTTGAACTCACTCACTTTTACTTTGGCAATGTCTCTTCCCATCTCACCACTTTACACATAATATAACTGTCACTTTCCACACAGTAACAGACTGTTGCTGGGCAGAAGAGTTTTCTTTAATAACACTTCTGGTAAATGAGGTAAATTACTCTGTGTGTGTGTGTGTGTGTGTGTGTGTGTGTGTGTGCGCGCGTGTGTGTGTGTGTGTGTGTTGCTGTGATCAATAGAGTCAGCTGGTGAGTCCATGTGCAGTTCACTCACTGCCTGATGATCAATATGGGATTAGAGAGGAAAAGCAAGGACTGTCTCTGGCCTTCTCTCTCATCTCATGGACTGTTTAAGGGCCTTTGAAGACAAGGCAGTGAGTGGAGAATAAACAGTAAAATGAAGACAATAAAGAGGTGTGGATAGAAAGATGATTGCTGTAGTCTGTTGGGGGTTCAGAGCAGAGTTGTGAGGAATACTGCACTGATTGTGGTTCTTTAAACACTGTGAGGAGAAAGTTTTAACAGGAGATAAGAGCATTAGGACATTACAGAACATTCTGATGAAAAAACACACACAGAAATATGTAGACACACACACAGTATGACTATATGAAAGCATATTATATGGTCTTTGTAGTCTTCAAAGCAGCATTTAGTCCCTAAACCATAACTTCATAAACATGTTCATGCATTTCTGCCCCCAAATGGCAACGTCAGGTAACTGCTGTTGACTTTAGTACCGAGATCTGTAACATCATGTCATTCAACTGCACGTAACCCGCCCGGTTTATGGCTGCTTTAAAGCCAAGAGAGAAAAAAAACGGAGGGAAGTTCCCATTTGAGGTAACTTGTATTTTTATTTTCTTGTAAGTATTAATTTTTCATGTCTTGTCTCTCTGGACAATGTCAAACTCAACCAGTGGTTGTTCTCAACCAAATTAGCTCATGTGGGAAAAAGCAGGATGTGACTGACTTTTCTCCCATTCAGGTCAGGCCTATTATTAATACTTAAGTTAGGCAGTTCAGCTGTAACACACAAGACCTTTAACCTTAACGTTAACATGCCTTACTTCTACCTTTACCCCAAGCAATCTTAATTCCAGCCGTCATAACAAAACATCAGATCCTTACAGGAGACAAATAGGCCACACAGGATAGACATTGACTGTATACACACAAAATAAAACACAGGCTTTTCTAATGGCCATGGAGAGGGTTGTTTGTGTGTCCTTTGGGAGAGTCATCAGTAGGTGAGGCCACACACAGTGTCAGAGAGTGAATCAGGGCTTTTACATTATAATGGTCCTAAACAAGAAAACCAGAGAGACTTACTGACAGGAGACAATGCAGCATATCACATGTGACTCCCCTTTCTGTGTAAACACAGACATTTACACTAATGCATGTATACAGGACAGTGCTTCTGGCACAAGAGAGCAATAATATCACAAACCATCAGATGTGTGTGCAAGAGTTTGTTTGACCACGGTATCTATGTGCCAGCTGGTTAAAAATACTTTAGCTAAAATAAGCGTGGTCGGCTTCCTCCGGATTCATCTGGCGTTCGCAGAGAGGTTTGCTCAGGCGTCATGGTACAAGTTCACGACGCGACGCTGGTATGCCGCTCGCTGCGCCGAATCTCTTTCCTCGATATCACCACCGCCGCGAACGCCTCCTCCACTGACTGGGGAGCACGAAGATCTAAGTACTGACTCAAGCCTCATGACGCAGGAAAGCACGGTGTTCATGTTTCTGTTTTGCCTGATTCAGAAAATTCCAGATTTTAAAAAAACAAGCCAGAAAGAAGAAAGCTGCAGACTGCAGGTCAAGATCGCCAAACTTACCTGCTGCTGAAGCTCAAAACAACATCAAAACCCCGGCTGGCTCAGCGTCAACTCACGCGTTCTGACCGTCATTATTAACCAGGCGGTCTACAGGTTTTCCTCTCTTCAGCCTCTTCTGGTCCTCCCGCTCCTCAGTGTTGCTCCTCTGGCTGGTTCAATCGCGCCACGTATCAATCCTCTGTCTTCTTCAGGCTGTAATCGTTGCGTCATGCAGCCTGCACGGTGAAAGAGTGACTCTAGGCTTCATCGCTTTTCGCCCTTCGTTTTCCCTCAGACCTGGTACGGAGTCTGGGCCTTCTAATAGGGACCCAGCTGAAAACTTAATCGGGACTCATTTTCATACCGGTTTAATCTTCGCGGGTGCGGGAAGCCACAGTGGATGTGGACTCCAGATCTACTTCCAACCCGCGGTAGGTACTCGCGGCGCGAAGTTCTCGACAGCTCTCCGCAGGTGGCCGTTCATTCTAACGCTTTCGCTCTGAAAACCTGGGAGAATTGAAATCAACAGGTTACAGTTTAGTTGTAATAGACGGTGGTGGCAACTTTAAACAGTATTCTTTCTCAGTTTTCATGAATACTGTCTGTATTAAGCTCTTCCCAGCAGTTCCTCTTAGATTGCCTTCATCCACCCCAGTCTCACCTGTGATTTTTATCAATCAGCCTTGATCTCCCTGAGGCTGCAGCCATGGGTTAATTTTATGAACTACCGCAGCTAAGCCAACACAGGCAGCCGGTTTCTGAAAGAAGGAGGTAATCAAGTCCGCCGAAACAGCGAGTTGTGCGCACCACCCGCCGCGGCCTGGTATTTCGTCTCCGCCGAAACTCCGCGTTTTTCAACCATTTTAATAAAACGCAGCTCAGTTATTGGATCTTTCGTCTGTGCATCTCAGATGAGTCACTGGTCTTTTTCCCAGATAAAAATAATAGTGTGGCCGATTGTTAACTCGTCTGGGATCATGTCTTTATCTGACTAATTTCAAAGTTCAGTCAGCTCTCGTTCTCAGCACCTGAAGCTTTCACTGTAAGCTCATTCAAAATGCACTGTTGAGGAGGACAAAGGCATCAGCAGGGACTGATCAGCTGGCGGTCATCGACTCAAACCAGAACTCCAGTGAACTCGATGGGCTTATGAACAACGGACCAATCCGTGCACTGCCCTGGCGCTACGGCATATAATTTCTTTGATCAGCGGTAGCCATAACACCGCCCGTTCCCAATCACGTATCCCCAACGTCGTTCTCAACCTGAAACTGGGAGTTCTATTTTCATCAGATCAAGATGTTCGAAATCCGAAGGCGGTGCGGTAAAATATCACCCCTGCAACCTACTATTTACTTCCCCTCATCTTCACTTTCCTGATGTTTGGGCTGTGGGCCCGCTCACGCCCGTTCGGGTCGCCGTTAAAGGCCTGCGATCTCCCGAACCGCTTCCCAGTCCTTCTTCAGCTATCAGGGCAGGCGCGAGACCAGACTCTGGTCATTCAGCTAATCACCGGCTCAAGCCCCGCAGTTGCGGCATGTCAAAAGCCGAAACTGCGATTAAATAAAGTTTTCTATCTGCTGTTCAATCACCTCTTTGAACATATCATCACCGTAACTTCCTTTCAGGATTTTCCTTGTCTTCATTTTCTTCCTTTCGCTCACTTTCAGTTTCGCCTGTATGTGTGTGTGTGTGTTGCGGGTGGTGCTGGTGAGCATCTAAATTGATCAATAAATTAAACAATACTACGGAAACTCGCGGCTGCGATCATTGGCCCAGACAGGGAGCCTCAGACCCTCACTTCTGGGCTGGCACAGAGGCTCAAGGCGGCTGGTTTTTGCGTGTCGGCTGGCTGCCTCTGCGCGCGAGCTATTCCCTAATCCAAACTCTCGGTTGCTGTTGCGGCCCGAAATCAGCCGAAGCCAACGCCACTCGTAAAGATCAATATAACGCAGTTTATCTTTTATGGGCAACTAATGGTTTATGTGTTTAATTAGGCTAATACGAATAAATTGTTTCCTAGACATCCTCTGTTTATGTCCATTCTTTGGTTAAACCGTCGTCTGACCCGCCAGTAAGTAAGATTTAAGCTATGAACTGTCAGAGCCGTCGACAACATCGGAAAATCAAGCATAAATGGGTGTGGTCTGCAATTAATGAAAAAAGCAACAACGGCCAGCCGAAGAGAGATTGATACTGTGCAGGCAAAATAACACCGTAGCCGTTTGACTTGCAAAATAAATAAAATTATGGAACCAGAATAAATAATCGCCAAATATCGAAAGAATCAAAAAACTAAAGGAAAATATATATTATTTATATTTGAAAATAAAAGGTAAAATATCACAGTAAAATTCAATGAACAAACAACCGCAGCAACCGACTGCAAAAAGCCAGCGCTGGTCCGTTGTGAATCTGCTGGTGGGCACCAGGAGAATTTCCTGACTCACCCTTTCGCCAGGTCTTTTGACCTTTGGTTGTGGCAGGATGTCGGCCTGCTCCAGACATGTCCCGTTCATGTTGGCGTTTTGCATCCTGGGCTGGGGACTGGGCACCGTCTGCAGCCAGACGGAACACGAGCAGCTCCCAACCAAAAACTGCTCTGAGAGGAGAGAGAGAGAGAGAGAGAGAGAGAGAGAGCAAGCAGAATTCAATGGTTTAAAAAGTCTGCTCTGGCCTGGGCTCAAGCGCCTTACAACCCCTGGGCCAGTCCCTTGATCAAACCCTCATGAGCACTCCACAGTGGCTACTATTAAAAGCCATTCTATTTCAGATCAGGGCCACCACCAGGCCGGTGCGGTGAGAGAGAAGAGTGTAGAAGTTGGTGCGGCGGTGAAATTAGCGTGCTCGTTAAATATCGTATTCTGAAAACGACCGGACGCTCTGCTCATCCTGACTGCACAGGTTGATGCCTGCTGCTGTGACGGCCCGGTGACCACCGACTCGGCCAGATGGGTGGTCAGAACAGGCTGGTTTTCTAATCAGGTAAATCTGAACTAAACAACCGTGTGGCGGCAGGAACCGTCGAAGCGTGACGGTCACAGAACTGGGTGGGATCAGGCTAAACTATTCTAAACTAAGCGATTACGATGGCCACGCACTACCGCTTCCAGTTAAAAGACAGGTTGGGCAATTTCTGGGGCTTGGCTCAATCCACTTTTCGCCGGAACGACTGATGACCTCGCCGTTAAACGAAAACGGCATGAGACTGGGCAGATTGGAGCAGCTGGCTAATCTGTCAAAGAATGATCCACCTACCAGCTCCAGCTCAGATGCTATTCTGCTCAATTCTTCTTCAGTACCGCGCCGAGAATAAAAATAACAAAATTCATGGTTTTAGGGGACATTGAACTTTATTTATTTCACTGGCACAGTGATGGCTTCACCTCTGTCATCACTAAAAGCGGCAAACTGTTGTTTTGGCTGGTTTCCTCGTTTCCGGTCTTTTGTGCTGGCCTAAGCTGACATAACGCCGGTGATCATGGAAGAAGTCAAAGTCTTTGCAATCGAACTGTTCCTTCCGTGCGGAGAATGACGCGGTAGGGGCTGGGTACTGAACTGATCTTCGGATGGCGGGCTGTGATGTCTGGCGCTCCAGATCATTTTCATGTCACTTCAGGTGGTTTCTGAATGAACCTGATAGAGTTTCTGGAAGTTTGACAAGTTCGGGAATCTATTACCTCCTGGCAAGCAGGTGCGTACTTTAAGACCATCTTGTTTCATTAATTTAAGGTACAAGGACATTTCATCTGCAAAATATAAATCAGCAACTCAACCGCCCAGGTGGTATTTCGGTCAACCTGGCAGATGGTGTTGGCTCCCCGACAAGCTTCACGAATCGATGAGAGATATCTGGATGAGTTTGGGTCGGAAGGTTAGAAACTTTCCTCAGATGTGGAGGCTTGTTCCTGGGTGAGTGCTGCCTGAGAAGACGACTGGGAGAAAATCCCACGAGTTTGGCTTTCTCAGGTCAGTTTGGTTTGTTCAGAACTATGAACGATGTGATTAAAGGAAAAATCTGTGACCTCAATTTTGAAGCCCTGGTCGTTGGGCAAACACGTTCTCGCAGTGGGACCAGTTGATGTAAAATCTTAAATCCTGGAGCTGGAAAACCATGGCTCGCCCATTTCATCCGTTCAACAATACGGTCTCAAATTTTACCCCTATGCTCAACAAGGCACTCTCTCAGCGCTCTCCTCAGTCGACCTGACCTGAACTGCGAAGGTTTTACTCTGCTCATTATCAAATCCTGGCAGATAGTTGTCGATTTTCGGTGGATTGGGTAGAAACTTTTGAAGACTGGTACGTATCAGTCCCAAACCATGCTGTTACCGCTTACGAGCCGTCTGTCGAGTACGCGCCCTTCGCGGCCAGACTGAGATAATGATGTCGCCCGTGTTTTCAGGTGGAATAGCCTCTATTGCTGGGACTAGACCGGACTGGGAAGGAGGGAGGCTTCTCTGCACCTGCGGTGATACGGCTCTAACGTCATCATCATCATCATCAGCCTTTTGGCGACTGGCGGAATTGACTGTGCTGATCTTCGCGAAACCCCGCGCAGGCCTAACGCCGCTTTCTGGGCGCTACGGTCCTTCCACCGGGCGGGAACCTGGGGTTTCCCAGATACCGCAACAGTCACGTGCATCAACCCTGGCGGGAGAAAGAATGTTAATCACCGGCTGTGTGTTCTAAACAAGTAGAACAACCTGTTATTACGCCTGAACAACTGAGCTAAATTAAGTAGTAAATTGCTTAGTACTGTCTGGCAAATTAACAAATCAGCATCATCTTCTTATATATCTAAGTAAACATAATATTTTTCATATTATTAAAACTTGGGTTTGTTATTGTTTCCATCATCATGTTTCGTTTAGCGGTTTCTCGTCATGCTGGTAAGCATATTGATTCATTATCAAATAAAATGCTACATGCGTCCTAATGGCTTTTGTATAACCATCATATCACCAATGCCTCGCCCCACAGCGCACTAGGATAAATGAAACTTCCGTGTACTGTTACAGAATAACAAAATAGTTTCATGTGGCAATTATATGGTCAAAGTCAATGTGTGTATACATTATTGTAATATAGTACTGGGTTGGACTGTGCAGATACTATGCCTGGCAGTGTTGAGCCTGGTATTAGTATGGGTGCATCCATGCAGTATCGCATAAATCAAATTATCACTGAACATTTAGTAGTAAGTGGTATCAGAATTTCCGTGCGCGAGGAAAAGTGCATCATCAAACTATCGCAATATAAAATAATCATTATTGTTTCTCACCAGGCCCTTTAACGAATGGAACTTTTCTGTAAGATAACGGCATCATCTCGGTTTATGCGGTATCTTACCGCCATTATAGTCTAATTACGCCAGATATTATTGATATACCGTGATATTTACGGTAGGGTAATAAAACAAAAATTAAATCGCACCGACAACACCGGTATGTTGCGGTGTTGGCATTTATGTCTCGATGCTGATAGCAGCCATGCATGTTTTTAGGTATTTTAGAGTCCTATTGTCGTGGATATTATGCAGATCCGCTTAAATTGATCATATTCTTCATGCTATAATGCACCACCGACCTGGCTCGAACAATACTACTGTATATAGTATTTTATCTGTTGTGTCTACCTCCTACACCATCTTCACGCATCCTTACCGTCATGCAAGTCGCTGCGATCCCAGCATGTTGGGCTTCCATTCTACGGCTGAGGCCCTATATTGCTGCTACATGTTTGCCAACAATTCTGACGTACCATATTGCCGTCAGGCCTGGCTAGTCCGCCAAAACATCTGGTACAATGCCTTCATAACTACATCTTCTCTTCCTAATTTGTGTTGTTTCGTATCTTGGCGATGGCCATGTAACTTTGTAGAATATTTACATTTTACAGATGTTAATAATGTAAACTATGCATGATACTGTGGTACGCAGCGGTGTGTGTGTTACCGTAGCAATGCACCGCCATCTCTTATAAATAAAACTTTCATAGTCCAACAGCGAGTGTCTCGGCAACCAGATCAGTGAAACAACCTCACAGACACTTTCTCTGCCTTCAGCCCGCGGTCTGCTCTGCTACTTCTCTTCTTCACCTGCAAATCTGCTGATCTGTTGCTGCACTGGGGGAGAGGCCAGGAAGGAAGGGGAGGAGAGTCTCTGCAGAAGCCAGGTTTACCATGTTGGTTTGGGGTCAGGAGTGGAAATGATCAGGCTCACCATAATTTCTGAGCTCACAAACCTGACTTAACGCTCGTCTTCGTGGACAAAACCACCCTGTTTCCTGTGACCTTCAAAGCTAAAACAGAGGCTGGATTAACCAGGAGAAGCGGAGGCTGACTGACCGACCCGGCACCACAACCGTCAACCCTCACACAGGCTCCATAAACAGTGATGCTCTGGGAGGCGGGCATGGAGGGACCACTGATCCTCCACCACCATCTCATCAGCACGCAACCCTATGGGCTCAAGCTTCGTTCTCTGACCCTTTTCCATATGATACCGGTTACAAAGAGAGACTTCCTTGCTGCAAACAACACTGGGGAACATACAGGACCTGCACAAAGACTGAAATCTGCTGCGTTTGGTGCGTGCTCCCCGAGGATGACGTCTGCAATTTCGCAGTCTCACCAACTTTTCTGCACCACCACAGGGACCAACACAGGTCTTGTGCCTGCAGTGGCACTGTGTTGCTGAGCGCCAGCAGCTGCGGTGCTGGCGTTACTATGATAAATTCGCGTTTTCAAGATACTGCCGCAGTGCGTATCGTGTTGTTTGAACAGATCTGGTCAAACTGTCAGTATCATTCGCTACATACCCTGTGAGAAAAGAGCGGTCCGATAATTTGGTACCCGGCAAAACTCAAAAGCTTGGTTTGCGGCGCCGGAGGTGCTGCGTCCGGCAACCGCCCTAGCCGCCACCGGATTTTCCATGCGCCCGGCAAATAAAGCTGACGCCCAGCTGGCTATCTTCCGCAACTGAAAGTGACCATCAGCTAATTTTGCTATGCCGCTTAACTAACAGAATGGGCTCAAACACCATGGCGAAGCCTGGCTTATCGGTACCGCTTCGCTATGGGGTGTTGCCGTTGTTGCGTGGATAATGTTAGCGTCAAACTGTTTTGTTCAATTGTTCAGCCATAACCATCATGCCTTTCTCCTCTTTTTGTCCGAAACTGGACCAGTATGCCAGTTCAGGGCCACACCAAATGAAGGAGAACTCACTGCTCTGAGAACAGTTTCATGTTTGTTGTCTAAGCGTAGATGATCTGTTTGTAGCGATCAGACACTCGTCGATGTTTCTGTCTGGACAGACGCAGAAGTGCGGAACCGACTTTCGATCTGAACCAATCTAGGATACATTAATCTGCAAGCAAATGAGACACCAATCATCCCATTGAGCAATACAAATGATCAACATAATTCAGGCACTGTCATTACTATGTCTGCATCTCAATTGTTTGTATAGCTGGACTAGATGTTACAGTAAAGCAATCTTCAATCTAAAACAAAAGTATGTCATGGCTTAGCCGTGGAAAATGGAAGTGGGATGTACTAACAAATTCATCAGTCAACAAATTCAAATATTCTCTAGCACTATTTATTTCAATGGATTATTCATATATTATTATTCATATCTAAACAACTCTTTTATTCACCGTTGCTTTATTCTAATTATCAAATCTTCCCAGTCATATTAAAAATAATCAGTTGGAGCCAAACCAAAGGCCAGCTTGCGTTTTTAGAACAAAAATACCTTCGAGTTAACATTAAACTCTTAGATTCAGTTTTTTCCATAAAATCTTTTTTTGTTCAGCTTTGTGGTTCGTTTCTTCGTCTCGGACGTTAACTCTTCTGTTTGTGCTGGTCTTCTTCTGCTTGACACAAGGATGGGTCATATCCGTCCTAACTTTTGCACTGTTCCTGTCTTGTAAACGGCAATATGGATATCAAATCCCGCGTTTATTCGGTTCTCTGAGAAGGTTAAGCAAATAAAACTTGGAGTCGCACTCATGAAAAAGATATTTGTGCGGGTTGATTTTTGCCCGTACGAATTGAGCGTATTTATCCTCAGATCTGGCTCATTCTTCCTATATTCTTCTCCGTTTGCTTTGCTGAGGTTGTACCTCTGACTCTGGCACTACGCATTATATTATTGACCTCCGTGGCTGGACCTATTACACCATTGTGGTTAAACTAATTAAAAATATCGCTAGAAGACTGATGTTTAGTGACGCCCGCCTCGTTCCGTGCCCCCTCCCTCCTACCTCTGCATCCTCTAGATCTTTCCCTCTCTGCGATTTTTCATGGGTCCTCTGCGCCTGATAAATAAAATCTGGCCCAGACTGGCCAATTATAGATGAGTGTTACAGTAGCTGGCCAGATCACCCGTCCCAGTATTCTAGTCTGGTCTCAGAATCGGATCAGTTCACTTCCAATTGTACTTGCCGGGACGGCCACTGCCTGCTGTGATCTCCGTGCGACGCGATCAGACCGGGATCCGAAAGCCTCACCTGGCTGCACCGTCTGCTCCTTACCGCCCTTTTGAGAATCTTCCTCTGCAGTTTCTTCTTCGCGTCCTGAAATCGAAAACTACATTCCTCTCAAAGCAGTTTCAAACTCGAACTCCTGGATATAAACCTGTTTAAACTTTCTCAACTTTTGGTCTAATGTCAACCAAACCAGATGCGTCGTCTGAACCGGCCGTCCCAGGTAGAACCACTACGAGACAAAGGTGAAAGGAACCAAAACCCAGGAATTTTATTTCAGAGGTCAGGCGTTCTATTCAACCACCACTCAATCCGTCCTCTCCGGTTCTCCGCTGCTGGCGCGAGGATGGAGGAGGAGGAGGAGGTGGAGATCTGATCGAACTCGTCATCCTCCTCTACTACTGCTGGACTGAATTCGGGGTCCGGCTTACTTGACCGTCAGAACCCCAGCTGCGAATGACTTCGCCGTGCGGGCGGTCGCTGGGTGTCGGTCTCCAGGTCGCCTATTGCTCACACGCTCTACAACGCTCAGCCCCCATCTTCCACTTCCTTGCTGTAAACTTCAATGGCTTTAACAGTAGGAGCTGTTCCTCTTTGTTATGCAGCCACGTGACTTTATGTGTTAATTTCTTTCATTATCTCTTTATTTAAGGGCTTGTACAATATCTAGTATATCTTCAATGTTAACACCTTTAGTCCTATTCTCAGGTTTAAACATTTATGTGAAAGGTTGTTTTTCTGTTTTGTTGACCTGCTCTTCTATATTTTTAAGTACCTGCTTTCATCAAGGAACATCACTTGTTTATTTTATTCAAACCTGACTGTTTATCAATCGTCTACTATTCTAATAATTTAGTGGTTTGCCGTTGAAAAAATAAGTGTGTTCGTGGGAAAAATCTGTTTCTGTCTTCAAATATCTTGTTTTTCTCGATCATTACTAAACCCAAAGATATTAATTTAACACAAACACAGGCTTGAATTATTAGATATTTGAGTTGTAAAGTTTATTGAACTGTTTTCTGGTTTAATGGTTCGGGTTCAGAGATCACTGGTCTGGACTAACCACCTAAACCACTTCTCCTCTCCAGCATATCATGACATGACTTCTTAAACTATTGTTTTCCCGCCGCTCGACAATCACCCTCTCTCTCACTCCATTTGTTCTAGTTACAGGAGTTCACAGGTACAGATTAACAACATATCTTTGAGCTTCCTGGTTGTATCGCCTCAGCTTCCTCTCCCAGGACATAATTCGTGTTCGGCGAGGTGAGATAGTCTCTGCCAGACTCAATTTGTTCCAGGGCCGGGCTCACGGGCTGGATGCCACTGCTGCTCCGTCTGTTTAGTGTTTGTGTTGCTGTTTACTTTCGGTGGTGGGTAATCCAGATACTTTATGTGGTAAGCCAAAACTCCTGGTCGATAACTATTCTCTTTATGGTCTCTGTCTCAGATACTAAAGGATCCTCTCCCCTCAGTGACGAAGAGAGCAAACTTCAGAGGATAAGTTGGTGAAGATTTTATGTTTCAGCACATAGTAAACTGAATGACACCATGTTCTGGACAAAACAAACAATTTCCGGGCAACACTTTGGGTTTTCGGGGAGTATTATCATCCTTTTTATTTCTCAATAAGTAGTTCGTGATCAAACTGAATGAAAATGATGCTCAGCTGCAGCGTTAGCAGGCAGTCGAGTGACTGGTTGATCTTTCCTGCCTTGACGTTCATCTCTCCTTAAACACCTGCAGACAAAACTCAGGGCTGAAAATCAGGACTGACTGTGTTCTTTTCTGGTTAAATAAAAATTCATAATCACTGAATCAGTATATTTTAATTTACATTTTATATCACCTTACAACACAAAACAACACTTGAATTAAACATTACTCAAAATTAAGACTAATAAGCACAACTTTTTGTGTAGTAAAGACGCAAATACAATTTATTTTACTTCTTTTTTGCTTTTAATTTCTTTTCTTTTTTTTACCACTACTTTACCATTTACACCCTTGACTTCTTCTGTCCGTGGGCATCTATTGACATTTACTGAAGCTGGATTTACTTTTATTTAATTTTAAAACGTTAATGACAATTATACTTTTTTTTATTTAAGAGCATTGTTTTATTTTTGTGAGTTTTATTTTGTTTAAAAGATCTGACAATTATTCAGTCCCTTTAAATAAACTACCGGCATGTTTCCCTCACGTTTAATTTTTTTTTAAAGTTTTTTATACATTTGACTTTATTTTTAAGTGCATAATATTGTCGTTTTATTTTGAAAATTCTCACCGGACGTTGGGGGCTGTATTTATTGTTTCTACCTTGACGGTGACTCTCCTTCAGCCGCTGAGTGAGGCAGGCGGCGCTGTTCAGTCCCACCCTCCGAGCAGCACCTGAACGCCTCATCATCCCCTCCGCTTACCGTCGGGCCTTTTCTAATGTTGTTCTAATGTTATTCTACTGTTCCGTTAATGTTGTCACAGCGTCTCAGACCAACATCCGGCCCTGCACACCTGAACCCGGGCCCCCGGAGCAGCGGGAGGCTTTTATTTTGTAGAATAGAACACAATAAATGAGACAGATTGTGTTTTTCTAATGAGACTCTACTGATCCGACACACACACACACACACACACACACCGTCACTCCTCAGCATCAGCATCACGTCGCTTCGGGTTCGTGTTAGATGTTCGCTTTGATCAGCGGGTTCGGTTCGGTTCGTTTCTCTGGCTCGTGACGCGGCTCTTTGTTTGTTTGTTTGTTGTTTATCTTCTTACCTGAATGTTGTTTTCCGTCCGGACGACAGAGAGCCGAGCAGGACCCACTCCCTCTGCTCCATCTCTACAGCATCAGCACCACACACACACACACACACACACACACACACACACACACACACACATCTTCCCTCGGTGTCTCCGTGTTAAAGCTGCAGCTCCACACCGCCCCCTGCCGACCCGGAGTCTGACCTGCACACATTCCAAAGTATCGGCAGTAAAAGTATCATGAGGTTTAAGTATCT
This sequence comes from Lates japonicus, assembly GCA_033238685.1. NCBI lineage: Eukaryota > Metazoa > Chordata > Actinopteri > Centropomidae > Lates > Lates japonicus. Next base: position 36,871 of record BRZM01003132.1, on the reverse strand, counting down.
GTAGTAAAAGTACTGTTTAACTAAAGTATTGGTAGTAAAAGTATCATTTAGTCCAAGTATCAGTAGAAAAACTACTATGTACTATGTAAGTATCAATAATAAAAGTACCTTGTAATCAGAGTAGTAAAAGTGCTTCATTGTGCAGTAACTGTCTGCTGTGATTGATCTCTGATCAGAACATTGATCCTGAGTCTTTGACTGGTTCCCAACCTGAGGGTCGGGGCCCTCCAAAGGCCCGAAAGGATAAATGTGAGGGGTCGACGAGAGGTCACATGATTAAAGAGGAAGGAACGCTGTGAGACGAGAAACATCTGGAACACAACAGGAACATCTGGTTCAGTCAGACACAGTAAAGATCCAGGTACCTGTTGGTTCTGGTTCTGGTCTTCACCAGACCAGTTTTCCTCAGTCCTCTTTAAACTGTAGATGTTCTTTCAAAATAAATCAAAGGGAATTAAAAATTATTTTATTTTGAAATGATCGTATCTGTAAAGTCGGTGTGAAATGAACCTGGACTGAGGACCTGAAAGAAGACACCCTGCTCCTCTGACAGCTCTGATGTCTCCAGCAGGGGGAGCAGCTCACCTGAGTTTATTTACCTGAGACACAGATTTATGATTTTTATCAGTTATTTATAGTCTAAGGCAAGTGTTAGTTCATATTTTTATAAACCTATTTTTAATATTATTTGTATTTTTAAAATGTTTTTTCAAATATTTTTCCATATTTTTATTTTCTCCCATATTTTATTGATTGTTTGATATTTGTTTTTCAATTCTGTAAATAAAATATGAGCATAAAAATTCCCAAAGATGAAACATCAGTGTAAATATTCTTTATGTGAAAAATACTAATTTGGATAGCTACAGGACAGAAATATAAAAATATAAAACTGATATGATTCTCAGATTATGACCGGACGACAACCGCACTGAATAAACATGAAACAAATCTGGTGCTAGGAGGTGATACGGAGTTTAAAACTGTATAAATGAATCTGGTTCCCTTCATATATATAGATATTTGTACATAAACGTCTATACAGAGCTGAACGTCGGGTTCGCAAAGTTCCCGTTCTGATCGTCGTTCTCGGCGAAGTCTTCAGGGTCGAGATCGGCCTCAAACATCCGCTGCAACAAGGCGTCCACCGTCCGATATCCTGACAGGAAACACCATCAGAATCTTTATCAATGAGACTGATAATCAATACTGTGATCAACAGACCAGTGCAGTACTGAGCAAGAACAGTGTACCTGTAAACAGGCAACAGAAACGTTGCTATGAATCAATACCAGACTCCATTGACAAAAACAGTAATTTTACCGAGCAGAGCACAGGAGCTGCTGCCTTGATCTGTTAGTGTGTTTGTGTTACTGTGTGGTACCTTTACTCAAATAAAGTATCTGATTACTTCTTCCACCACTGAAAGTCACACAATAACACAAACACACTAACAGATGGAGGCAGTGGTATTCCAGCAGCTCCTGTGTTCTGCTCGGTAAAATTACTGTTTTTGTCAATGGAGTTTGGTACAGGTAAAAACAAGCACTTTGGAGGACATATTTTGACTTGGACAGCTGGCTGTTGGATTACACAGCAGCAGCTATTAAACAGTGGTCTGTTCAGTGTTTCTTACTTTTTGAAGCGATTTTAAACATTAGCGAGGGTTTGTTCGCCGTCGGTGACTGGCCAGTTCCCAGGTCGTTGTCGATGGTTTCCATGGCGTTCACCAGGTTGTCCTCCATCTTCTCCCTGGTCGAGACAAGAACAACGTGAATGCTGTGTGTCAAAGTGCGTTGTGGTTTATTGTGTGGTCGTCACAGTAACGTACTGCTCCACAGCCAGCTCCAGCTCCTCGATCTTCCTCTCCAGAGACGTCTGCAGGTCGCTCTTATCCACCGAGTACTCCACGAAGAACGCCTCCAGGACGAATGCCACGAAGATGCTGGAAGATGAGAGGGGATGACATACACAGACACTACAACGATTACGAAAATGACAACGATGATGATGCAGAGATCCTGTTCGTCTTACTTGATGATGACGATGACGACCAAGATGTGGAAGAGGACGAAGAAGATCCTGGCCGATATGTGGGTGACGGTGGCGAAGCCGCTGCTGAGAAGTGGAGTCGAGTTAAGGAACCACAGCAAGTTTTATCACGAGTGTGAAGTTTAGTCAAACCTGGAACTCACTAAATTTGTTTAAAATCTGATTTAGAAAAGAGACTGATTTCATTTCAGTTTCGTTCTTATACAACACAGCACACCACACACTAACAGATTCATCACCAACAACCAGAGTCTGGACTCTCAGAACTCCAAATCTTTACTTTAGAGGAAACAAAAATGGCGGACGACGGCTTCAGTCAGCTGCTTCGTTCCGTTCCACGTGATGATCCACAGAGAGTACGCGCGGCTTTCTTCTGTGTCCCCCACACATCAGGATTTCTGATCGGAAATATTGAACGTTTAATATTTATTGGGGCGGCTCCAATCAGGGAGGGTAAACTCAGTCTGAACACACCTCACACCACAGGAGAATCTGATAAGATCATCTTTACAACCATCAGATAATCAGAGCTTTGCTGATTTTGATCAGGAGTCTATTTTAACAGGACTGTGTTTCAGCCATTTTAAAACACTAAATCAGTGGTGACCTCATCGTCCTGAAGTGTTTTAAACAGTTCAACCACGTGAAGTTTGTAACTTTAAGGTTTGTCATAAAATCAGGTGAAGCTTTAGGTCACCAGTAAGGAACCTCCAGCAGGGTTTTCATTGTGTGTGAGGCGTTCAGGGTAAAAGGATATCGTGCCACTGGTTGACCACCGTCAGCTCCAACAGCAGGATGAAGGACGACACCACGTTGTTGAAGTTGTTCTTGCAGTAGTTGAGCTGAGCGAAGGCCGTTCCTTTCAGCAGAGGGTTCCCGCAGTACGCCATCGCCGGGTCGTTGGGGTCCTCGAAAAACTTCACCTTCCCTTTGAACAGCTCCATCCCCAACATGGCAAAGACGTAGTACACCACCTGTGGAGGGGGACAGCTCCGTCAGGATCAGGATACTTTTAGCCTTGTTAGCAGCGTGGCTCTATGGATGTGTTGGTCTGTCGCTGAAGGCTGAAATAACTCAACAACTACTGGACAGATTGTCATTAAACCAGGACTGTGACTCCAAACAGTGCGAGTGGAATATTGGACGCTTCCTACAAAAGCCTTTCTTCTTAGAAAGTTAGTGATAGTTTGAAAGAGCGTGAGTAGAAACACAACGAGGCTGTAAAGGTGGACTGGTGAGTAGATGGGTTTTCATGTTAACGTTCCCGATAACCCTCTTGTAGTCTCTCATTTAGACACCTTCTCGTTAGCAACTGCTTTTTAAGACACGAAAGCTTCAAACACGGGAGTGGGGGATTTACTGACCCATTTATGTCGGAGAATAAACCTGAAATGTCTTGAGCTGTGTTAAACCACAGACCTTATTTCAGACATTTAACCAGAAACACACTGACTTTGGGACGAGGGAACAGGAAGTGCTAACTTGTTAACTCACTTCCTGGTTTTAGGCTCATTCCTGCATAGCTCCATTTTGGCGACAATCGCGGTGCTTATGCTGCAATCTTCACCTCCAGCAGTGTTTGATTTCTGTTCAAACTCACTTTCAGACAATAAACTTCAACTGGACATCAGTAACTTACAATGATGTGCTGTCCGAATGTGAGGATCATCGGTCCGATCCTGATCAGGGTGTTGATGATCGCGCGAAACCTTCACAAGCAGAAAACAGTTGTCGTCATTGTTAGTGAAGCGAAACATTCAGACATAAAACACAACAGTGTAGAAACATGAAGCAAAGATCAAACCTCTGGATGCTGTCGACCACCCGGATCAGTCTGAGGACTCGCAGGATGAAGACAATGTCCAGGATCTGTCGGCTGGTGTAACCTCCCGCTACAACAAGGTGGGAAAAATCATTAATCTCTATTATTTCCTGATTATTATTACTGATATTCAGTTTACAGTGAAATAAAACAGAGAGGAAGAGATAAACCACCAGAACAGTTGATTCTCCATCAGCACTCACATGATTTCATGGCGGAGTTGACGATTGTGGCGATGAGAGCAGAGATAACGATGATGGTGTCAAACCTGGAGTAAAGAAAAAAATCTAAATTTAGAACAAAATTGTTGAGCTGAACTGTAACTTCTCTTCAACAGCGATAAAGCAAAACCAGCGTCAGCTGTAAATGAAGTTTTATCACCCTGTTTGTGTTCATCAGCGAACATGTCAAACAACAGATACATGTCATGGATGTATTAAATGACAACTGGAATCTTTGCTGCTGCGATGTAAACAAATGGTGTCAAAGTCAAAGTCCGTCCACTAAAGTTCTTGTTTGTTGTTCTGACAACATGATGATAGGATTCCTACAGAGACAGAGCTTTTTTATTAAAGAGGAAGATCCTTTTAGTTTAACCAGAAACACTATATCATTACCAGACTCATTGACAAAAAACAGGATTTGTTAGAATCGTTGAATATTATTGTTTTCATCTGTTAGTGTGTTTAGTTATCAGTGACTTTCAGTGGTGGAAGAAGTAATCAGATACTTTTTATAAGTAAAAGTACCACAGAATAACACAAACAAACTAACAGATGGAGGCAGTGGTATTCCAGCAGCTGCTCGGTAAAATTCCTGTTTTTGTTAATGGAGTCTGGTACTGATACACAGTGAGGTTTGTGGTTAAACAAAAGCAATTTTCCTTCAGGTAATTAGGTGTCATCTTTGAGGCCAGTATCCAGTTCTTATAACACATCCATGAAACATACAAACACAACGCTGCAAACAAATCTAAATGAAGTCACTGCAGCTGCACTGCTCACCAGCAGGGGGCGCACAACTGTAAAGAAAAAAGCAAAAATTGCAGATGAAAACAACAACAACGGCTGCAGCAAAAGAGTTTCAGGTGGCTCAGTTTAATACACCAGTTTTTAAAAGGTACACCTGTACAATGTAATACAATCCTACACAACTGCTCTGAACAATGAGGTCCACCCTGAGAGCAGGGCAGAGCTGCTGTATTGGATGGTATTACACTGGACAGACGTTCCTAATAAAGTGGCCACTGCAAGTGTAAAAAGTCTGAAAGAAAAAAGTGAATCTGAATGAGAAATCAAAACTGAGAGCAGCAGGAGCAATGTTCACTCAACTTCTAACACAGAGACAGTTCACTCATCATCGTTTTGATGGTTCGATTTGTCTTTTCTGCTGCAAACAATTCTTAGTTTGTTGTTTTCTTTCAAACCTTTTCGCCCTAAACTCAACTCCACAATTCAAAAGCTGTTTTCCTCCTTAATTAAAAAAAATAAACAATAATAAACAACTGCTGCCTCAAGCGTCAGTGAGCTGGTCCAAGCGCTTACAGGCGAACGACTGAAGGTAAAAGAAGCAGCAGATGATGCAGCAGGACTGAAACATGTGTCACATACCTCGTACTTATAATCTGGGATGTGGATAAGCTGCGTGTGAAATGGATTTTGACACAGCTCATTGAGTTTTAGATTTGTAAAGTGCAAAGTTATCGAGTTTCAAACATTACATTATTCTGCATTAAATTATACACATTTTCTTCAGGAATAATCACAGCATGATGGTCAGCAGCTGAAACTGCTGGAATCAGACCCAGAGAGTTCAGAGTGATGCTGAAAAGAAAACCGGCGTTCATCTCTGATATCCAGGAAACTGACACAAATATCAAGAGTTTGAAACAGAGTTTAGTGAGTTTGTTACAGCCACAGCACTTCCTGCTGTAGAAGGAGAAGAGGACCATGGGTAATATAATATTCAGCTTTGTTTCCTGTTCATGAAAACCACTCAAACTTGGTGCCCAACAGAATGAATTACCACTCATGGCAGCAGAGGGCGCTGCTGCTCAGTGAAGCTTAATTTTGTCGTTTTAAGACGACCCACATACAATTTCTTAAACGTCCACGCAGGAGAAATAAATCTGTGGCGCCGTCTTTAGGATGATCTTGCACAAATATGTTTTGTAGGATGTGAACAAAAAAACTAATTTTTGAGAAAAACATTGATATGTGACGATTCTGTCGATAAATCTGACAAGAATTTGTTATATAGACTTTGTGGGATTTGGGATTTGTCCCAGTAGAAAATACAAATACAAATACACCGGTAGTGTCCATTCTCGGGATGGTCATGCAGCTCTCAGCAGGTAGAACTCACCTGACGGAATCAGAGTGAGTCAACTGACTTTTCTGAGTCGAATCGGGGACTTCCTGACCGATGCAAAAACTGACTTTTACTTAATAAACTGACACCATGTGGCCTGTTGATTAGCTTTTGAATCCGTCTGGGAGGTTTGGTTGATGTGGAACTTGATGGTTTCTGAGCATCAGACACTTTTCAGGTGTTGTGAAGTCCGACACGAGCATCATGGGATATCTGAGACTGACCAGTAGTCTGGAGCCTCTTCTCTTCGCTTCATTTCATCCACATAAACCTGTTGAATTTAAACTCAGTAGGAATAATCTTTGGTTATTTGGGACAAAAGATTCAGTGAAATTCAACCGTACGTCGACAGAAAACCTCGTCAGCTCGTCCTCACCAGTTCCAGAAGCTGTGTCTGGAGAAGAAAGCTCTGGGCTCGAACACGTAGAGCTTCAGCAGGATCTCCAGCAGGTAGAGAGCCAGGAAAACCCACTCTGAGTTAGCGATCATCGGATTCTCCTCGTCCAGGCCGATGAAGACGGCGTTCACCAGGATGATCAGGTCGTACACTATCACAAAGGCCCTGAGAGCGAAGACACACAAACACACAGCAGAGATGAAGTTCGTCTGAAACCTCTGTCAACCTCCGCCCCCACCACCACCCACCTCGTCCCTCTGTCTCACCGGTGTTGGACGATCCGGCAGAGCAGGCGGCTGGGGGCCGACAGGTAGAAGGCGGGGCACAGACTGTGAAGAGGGTGCGGTCTTGACTTGAGTGTGATCACCTCGATGTTCAGGAGGTCAGCCAGCTGGACGAACGCCACCTTACCTGTCATAAAATATTATCATTAATCAGCACTGAAAGACGTAATCAGGTGTCTTTATTTGCGATGCAGAAGCTTTCTAAAGTCTATTACATCGCTTTTTCGCTGCGTAACACTTGTTCTGTTCTGTGTCTCAACAAGAACAACAGTTCAAAAAATAAATTGACGTGAAGATTAATCACAAAAAAAAGCTAATTTAACTACTTTATTTCTACAATCTTAATCTGTAAAGTACCTGCAAACTACAGCTGTAAAAATGTAATGGAGTAAGAAGAGCAACAGATTACACTGCTGAAAAGTGGGAGTATAAAGTACTTTAACTTTGTACTTGAGTGTCTCAGCTGTGAGGTTGACAGTGAATGTTTTTGTGTGTAACTGTAACAGCAGTGATGTGGAACAAGCTGGGTTTTTTTTCCATCTGGTCTCATGTGATATCAGCTCTTCTGGTTAGTTGCACCGAGTTTTCTTTTAATTCTTGTCTGAGCTGCAGACGATGATGAAGCAGAGTTCGACTTCCTCCGTGTGGAAGATGAATCTGACGATAGTGAAGCAGCAGAACCATGAGCTGTTGGTGGCCGTGACAGTGCAGGACGGAGCGGTCGCCGCCGAACGAGCCTCAGCTGTGAGACGTCACTAAGCAGCATCAGCGGCGCTCGCTGACGGAGGGTGTAATGATCTGCAGCGAGGTCGAGGCTGTGCTCAGTTACAATTAAAAACCTTAAACTCAGAAAACTCTGAGGGCATCCTGGAGTCTTAGTGGCCTGATATACGCATCAGACACAACAATAAACCACTGACAGCTGAAGTGAAACCTCAGAAATATCTGCTGTAGACCAAGCAACACCACTCCCCAATGATAGGGGCCTCCCCCAGCAGGACAATACTCCCACCACTCCACAAAAACGGTGTCAAAGTGACATCCAGGTGAATGAAGGACCCAAAGTTTCCCATTAGAACGTTGGATTTTAACCAGATGATCAATGTTATTTGCTTCACCTGTCAGTGGTTCTGTCGCTGATCAGTTTGTGTCCCAGTGACCACAGAAAGCAGTTATATCTCCCTCATTTTCATTTAGATAAGATCTTATTACCCTGCCTAAAAAGACTTCTTCATTTCTCTTTCCCATTTAGAGAAGTGAAACCACAAGAGTGTGTGTTTGTTTGTTTGTTTGTTTGTTTGTTTGTGCGACGCACCGATGGAGCCCTGGTTCTTATCGTCGGAGACGCTCCACAGCAGCTCTCTGTGGGCGTTACTGATGTCAGGCCGGACCAGTCGGACCACCTGGTTCCAGTTGGCCTGTGTCACCACCAGCTCGCCGGCCTCCTCCCTCTGCTCCTGCAGAACGGCAAACGCTCTCGCCATCTTGTGCCTTTTGGCCCTCACCAGCTGCCGTACCTCCTCCTGTCGGACAAAGACACGTTAAAGTCGTTGTGGAATTCAGAAAAACACAGATCAGTTCTGCTTCAAGAAGGTCAGAACCACAGAGGATTTACCAATGTTTACCATCTTTTTCCTGAATTCCTGAGTCATGTGCTGCAACAGTGACCTTGACCTCTGACCTCTGACCTCTGACCTCCAAATTCTAATCAGTTCAACCTGGAAACATAATACTTCCTCCCGGGTCTCTGGGAAAACGTGCTTTGCAGACACTCGTACCTTCAGGTATTTCTTGTAGTTGTTGTAGACGACGGCCAAGAAGACGGACATGAAGATGTAGGTGTTGATGAGGATGTACACGATGAAGAAGATGGCGAAGACGAAGCTGGCGTTGTACGCCGGCATCCTGTCAACGAGAAGCAGAAAACACAATGTGCAGGCCTCAACGTATGAACAGAAACAAAGGTCACTTCCTTCTTCTTTTCTAAGTAACCGAGAAGCTTCTTTCTTCCTCGCTGACTGACCAGGAAGATGAGAGAGCAGCAGAGAAGCTCATGGCTGCATCAAACTGTGTTACCTGAACAATTAGAAGAAACAGAGCTCACACACTGGAAAAAAAAACATTACATTCAAATGAAATTTAAAGCAAAATTTGCGGCTGAGCAACAAAAAGAAGAGTCCCCTATTTCATTTGTTTACAAATGTCTCGCCATGTGAAAAGTGTCTGGTAATCAGCTTCCTCCTTTACATTAGTCAGCACTAAATAAAACAAAAATAAGGAAACTCAGTCAAAATACTTCACAGAGCTGAAGACTGACAGTCTCACTGACACAGACGACAGCTCTCTAAAGATAAAGAGATTATATTTATTACAAGTCAGCGACCTCCTGACCTCCACCTGCTGAGTGACTCTCAAATATTCAGACAATATCTTTACAGATGAGAAACATTTACACACTGACTCTCGAATCAAGTCCCTGAACACAGCAGGTGTCTGACACTGACATTAACATCTTTACATCCACTGATAACGTCACGTTAGTTCATTGTTCTCTAATTCTCAGCTGATTGTAGATAAATTCAGAGAACATTAGTAACAGAGACACGGGGTTCTCTCTTACACCAGGTGCAAACTGCAGCGTCTTTTGTACTTTCAGACCGACGTGGTCTTTTTCAGCACCCACATCGTTTAAATAGCCAATGCACTGGTGCCCACCTGAGCGTTGGTGTTAAAATGAGGTTTGGTCAGATGCTTTCTTGAGGCAGTGGAAAATGACTGAGGTCAGTGGTTCAGTATTTCACTGTTATATAAAGAGCTAATTTTCAAGCACCAACATATGTGGGCGCAGAGCCAGAGTTCATGTTAGTGGGCATACACAACTTTTAGCCAGTATCAGTGTGTTGTTGTGGAGTAGATAAAAACATCACCGGACACAATGTGCAGTTTGTTGTGTGACTGCGCAGTATTGAACAAGAACAGTATACCCGACAATCAGTACTGAACTCCATTGGCGAAACAGGAATTCCATGGGCGAAAACAGGAGCTGCTGGAATACCACTGCCTCCATCTGTTAGTGTGTTTGTGTGACTTTCAGTGGTAGAAGTAATCACATACTTTACTGAAGTAAAAGTACCACACAAACACACTAACAGATGGAGGCAGTGGTATTCCAGCAGCTCCCAGTAAAATTCCTGTTTTTGTCAATGGAGTCTGGTATTGAGTAGAAAAAGGCTGTTTGTGGTAACTAAAAAGGATCTTCCTCTTCCTCTTACTCTGTTGGCGGTTGCTGGTATGTGCTTACAGACCCCAAGCTGAAAATATCTTCATTCCTTTGTTTGTCAGTGAACAACACAAAAGTCATTGAGTTAGGACAAAGAAAGCATAAAATCTTCACATTTCAGAAGCTACAGCAGCGAATGTTGGCAGTTCTACTTCCAAAAGTGAATCATCTGCCATTAAACCAAACCAGCAGCAAGGATCTGGATACGACTGTAAACAGAACTTCTGTTTGTTGCTACACCTCTAAACTTTGTCCTGGTCAGTCTGACCTCAGATCAGCTCAGTGATAAGACACGGGCGGCGTGCCAGATCTTTTAGAAATGTCTTGTAGCGTCGGGGCTGTTGGCGTGGAAGGTGGCGAGGACGTACAGGTCAGACGATCTCAGGTAATTAGTGAAGTACGGCGCTCCGTCACTGGTCTTCAGACCTCTGCAGAAAAACACACATATCGGTCAGGCGTCAAGACAGAAACTGCTCTCACCTGTCCAACAAACGGGTGAATTGGCCTTCTTTTGTTTTCCACGTCAATTTCTGGACATCAACAGGTTGATCAGTGACGTCAGATGAAGTCACAGAAAAAATGCTCTTGTGGATGGTAGAATAAGAAGGAGGCGTCTCACGTTGCCCAGCGTTTCAGAGCCGCAGGGGAGAAGATGGGGACACACAGACATGAAGGCAGGAAGGCGTAGAAGATCTATGAGGCGAAAACGCGTTCCGGATACTTCTGAGCGCTCCTGCGGGCTGAACACAAACAATTAAACAGAGTTTATGAATTATCAGGCCATGACTCGAACCTCCAGAGGCGCAAACTAATGATGCTGAAACCGCCAGCTCATGAAGTCAGACGTTCCCGTTTGGCGAAAGCTTGGAAGTTCCTGTTTTCTTGAGTTTAAACAACAGAACAAACTCATGATCCAGAGATTACAGGACCAACCATTGGGTCAGTCTGGAATAAAATACCATTATTCATGTGATGGATTTACCTGAGAGACATGATCACCTGAGCACAGCTGCCCACAGGACCAGATTCTGACAATTAAACTGGATCTGGGGTCAAAGTCTTTCACTTCTGGTGTGAGCTGGCGGGAATCTGGGCTCTGGGTCTACCTATTACTGCATGTTTATGAGTATTGTTGTAATTAAATGTTGTAAAACACAGTAGATGTGGCGCACACACAAGACAAATATTCTGATAAGCAAAAAACAAATCAAGTTTGATGCCACCAACACAGATTAATGAACAGAAATATTACTTTCAGATTAAGTGTGGCACAGTTCCTATAATCATTAGCTGGCCAAATTAAGGTTCCAAAGTTTTTGTCATATCAATTATTTGCAGAAACATGAAAAATAGGCGAGTTCAAAAAGCACCTAGGTGATCCTTTAAGTAAACGGAGCTAAAACTGTAAATGTTTTCTGCAAGTAAAGATCATGGGGTGATTAAAATCTAAAAGTTCTCTCTGGAAGCAGGAAGGAGATCAGATTAAGAGAGCTGTACGATGCTTGACTGCAATAGCAATATATCTCAGTTTATATAAGCTGATTGCTTTTGCACAGTTTTTACACAAATCATATTCACACTAATATATCATTGCTGCAAAGACGAACAAAGACGTCAGCAACTCACTGCTTCCAACTTACTTTAGATCGTTCAAACCTGGAAAACTCACCCTCTTCCCTATGGTGGTAGGGGCTGTCAGATAATGAGTGATTTCAGATACAGCAGGAGTAAAACCAAACCTCTGTATAATATATGTTTTATATAGAAAAGAAAACTCTATTATTTAGACCTGAGCTCATGTTTCATAGGTGTAGGCGCTGTACTGATGAACAGTGAACCTGGGCGCTGAGAACCCAGCTGCGCAGTGTAAAACAAGCGTCAACACATAAACTCTCTGATTTTCCGACACCACGATATAAGCGATAGATGATTTTTTAATCAAATGTTCCTAGCGAAACTGAATAACATCATTTTACGTAAGAAGTTTCCTTTCTGTGATGATAATAATGAAACAATCAACCTGTCATCCACACCCAGATGATTAGGATTGTTACGTCTCTTTCTTGTACAACAGAATCTAAAGTCTTTATTCATTGCGTTCGTCCTCTCAGCTCCTCAGTATTTCTGCTCTCATCTAGGTGGAACACAAACTCACTGAAGCTCGCTGGGGACACGTGCAATGTTTGTATATGCATGAGAGACAGGTGGGCGTTACCTGCCGTCCCTCTGTGACATTGATCAATCAAGGGCCCATGGATCTGGACCAGCGGAGCGCCGTAACAGTTGCGCTTTCAGCGCTCCGTAGATGATCATATCAACCCAGGTGAGCTGGAACAAACAGAGGAACAAAATCAGCTAGGTTTCATCAACCAGAGAATAAAGCGTGTACTCAGATTTCAGCAGGATTTTACGTGATGTTCTGTGAGGGGACTGAGCCTGGAGTCACTAGGTCACAGGAAGACTTTCTGCTTTAAAAGGCGTGAGGCAACAGCTCCGGCTGAGTTGTTCCACAACAACAGGCAGAAAGTCTTCTCAGCACATTCACAGCTCTGCAGATCCCACAGACAGAACTCTGCTCAGCACATAGCGACTTGGCTTTCCACACACACACAAAAAAACAACTCCCCAGACTCTTCTAGGTCAGTAATATTGAGTCACCAACTATCTGGGATATATAACCTGCACACAGGGGCGGGCGTGGGGCTCACGACTTTGGTTTCATACAATTAAATGAACATGATCATCTGCAATACTGACATATAGATACTCTGCTCCTGACTCTGCTGCCAGATCAAATCAGCTCCTAAACTAAGAGAGAGTAGAGAGTAGCAACCTGAGAGTGAGCAGGAAAAACAAAAGCAGAAGGTGAAGAACTCGTCCATGGGTTGCAGCATGGCGACGCATGTCCTGAAAACCATTACCACAGGGACTGAATATAAAACACAAAATGATCTGAGAGCTGCTGAACGATCAAGAAGCTGAGCCGACTTTTTAAAAACCTTTTTGGAATGACGGAGAGCCGGTAAGAGACAGACTACCGCCAATAATAGAATTTGTCCAGGAGAATTACTGATTAATTAAGTTAAATCTACCTCTTTCTCTCTCTCCTGCACCTCCACTTCCTGTAGGTGTTATTTCAAATTAAAAAGCCCTCTGCAGCGTCGAGTAACTGCAACTTCATAGCATGACTATAATCTGGATGTGAGAATGTCAAGTGGTCGAAAAAAGAGCAGTTCTGTCCTCCATTTCATCAGTCTCTACCTCCATCACAGTTAGTTCTGTGGTTTGAGTAGATTTTAAAATGTAGTTGTAAAGTTTGCAACCTGTCTGTGTGAACTGTGGGCAGCTAAAAACTCGTGTTAACATTTTAAAAGTGGAATCAAGGACTTCTAGGGCAGCCCTACTTAATAACACGGTGCATTTAAGCCCCTCTTACCATGAGGGTGTGATGATGCAGATGTTTTTTGGTCTTTCAGAACTTGTCTCGAGGGGTCACCTTGGCGTAGTAGACCAGGCGAATGGTGAAGGCCAGCAAACAGAGCAGCTCCATAACACTTAGGTGGCCTGAAAAACACCAAACCTGTTAACGCAGCACATACTAATAATAATACTCCAGTTTTAATAGACCTTCAAGTCAAAGTTAAAATGATATGTGTCACTTAGTGGTTATGTTTACTTGTACATCTCTTTCATCAAAACTGAAACAAAAAGATGTTTCTGCAGTGACCAAACGCCTACATACTGCATTGGGTCATATTATTTTAAACTCTAATTACAGGTAGCAAGGCACCACTGCAGCAGTTTATCAAATAAAACCCATTTTAACATTTAAACATCCATTCAGATTCATTTTAAAGAAGCTGTACACTGTTGTATCTGGTTTTAATTGGTATCAAACTGCCATTACATACAACTTAACAAAGTATAATTTAGGCGTTTATCTGAGGTGACTAAAGGTAAACACTAAGGCTGCTTGTTGGAATAACGGCAATACTCCACATCTTATCAGTAGTAATGCCACTTGGCTGAGAGGACACTAAAAATCAGTCTATGTCGCTTCAGTTGAGCAGGGCACAGACAGACAATCGTCAAGTCATCACTAAAGTTCTGTTTTGTCTCTGACAGACCTCAGATTGTTGTTCTCAGTGTCTGACAACATGATGATAGGATTCCTACAGAGACCAGAGCTTTTTATTAAAGTCAGATCCTTGTAGTTTAACCTGAAACATCTCTATATATCACTACCCGAACTCCACTAGGAAAACAGAGAGTTTACTGGAGCAGAACACAGGAGCTGCCTCAACTGTGTATGATGACACTCCAACCACCAGGTGAAACAAACAAACAAAAACAATAAACACCATCTACTGCAGACGTAACAGTTAGCACGATTAGCACTTTTCACTTACTCCACGTTAGCTCCATACCTCTCACCTTCCAACCAAAGCTCTTTCTAACAGCAGAGTGATGGTTTTCTTCAAGTAGACTGTACATTTAGAAAAAAAGAAAGAAAAAAAGGAAGTACTAAACCAGGCCATCTCACCCAGATGGGCAGAAGGCAGCTGGCTCGAAGATAGCCAGAGACAGATCGACCAGGATGAAAGTAGAGGCACCTTAGAGGCCAGTGGTTGTAGAGCAGATACAGTCTGAAACACAAACACACAGTCACTTGCTGTTAAAGCATAAAGCTGAGCGTCTCTTACAGGCATTAAAGTACATTTGTTGAGGACTATTTTAGCGGTAGGATATCACATTTTGGTGCTGTAATGAAGTATCCCATCAGCTGAATGAATAAATTATTTATTGACGCATACGTCTCTGGAACTCCGTTTACTCTGTTTGTTTGTTTACATTCACTGACTTGTTTCTCAGGATGTAACAAACACAAGAAACTAACATCAACAAACTAATGTTTACAAACAACGTAGGCCGTGATGCGTTCAAAGTCTGGATTTACAGTTGAAACTACGGCGGTGATATCTGGATATTAATAGTCTCTTAAACTTCTCTCACTCCCACGAACACCTGGTGATAAAATCAGTCTCCAGCGCCAGCGCCTCTGCCCGTGGGCGACCTGCTGCTGGCGTTTGACGCGGCAATAAAATTACCTTAAAGTGGCGAAAATATCTTACGTAACTACCCATTTCTATTTGTAACAACTCGGTTTTGCTCTAAAAGCGCTGTCGCCGTGGTTTCGCGGCTCGGAAACGTTAATCCTCCGTTTGTACGGTCCGTGCAATGTTATAACCTTCTTTCGCACATTTTATCAGTTTAGTAACTTCCGATCGAGGCGCGCGTGCCGGTGGTATTCGCGGTCAGAGTTCAGGTCAGAGGAATGGGCGGGAGCGATGACGTTGCGTCGTATAGGTGCCGGCGTTTACGGATTAAAAAGCGGCTGGGGAAGAAGAAAGCAGCGTCCATTCTTGTATTCGCGATATCTCCAATGCGCCAGAAATTTAATAAAATTTGGTACAAGCGTTCACTTGTACTCGGGATGAAGTGATAAAAATCTGGTAGTCAAAGTCAAAGCTGAGGGTGTGGTGACCTCACAAAACATGGTTGGTGTCTGACTGCAGAGACCAGGCCGCTACACATAAGCCTGCTCAAAACATCTGGAGGAACAGCCGAGTCAGTCTGATCCAGGATCTGTGAGACTACCGAGCAGCTAGCAGCCCGTCAGGCGTGGACACGGACCACCTCTGGGCGATTGTCACTGTGAGGTATCCTGGATCCTGTGGGTCCTGTTTGTGGGTGGGGGGTTGGGGGACTCCATGGATTCTCAGAGTTGAGACCACGACTTTGAGATTTGATCTCACCTGGTTTTATTTCTTATTTTAAGCACTGAATGTTTCACTGCAGTTTTTTTGTTGCTAGTCATCAGTTTCTCTGTGAGGCCATTTGGACTACTGGCCTATGTAGAAACTGCTGTTTTGATAAAGTTTGATAGTTAGATCAAGATGAAAATGGTTTAAAGCGTTTTGGGTTTAATCATCTGTATAATTCAATGTTACTGTCATAAACACATAAAGGAAACAAACTACAGGACCAGAGCTAGTTGAAGAAGCACTGTTATTTTAAATGTAGAATGACAATATTAAAATGGGCGTGTCTGATAGAAACGTGAACAACATGAGCTCAGGTTTCTTCCACACATTTTATTTCATTTAACGACTAAACCAAACTCAACTTGAGTTAATGCCGGGTTACTGTTTGCTCAGACTAAACTAAACCCAGGCTGAACTTCATCACATTTGGGCAGCGGTTTTAATAGATTGAACTAAAACATCACACACCTTCCTCTAACTTTACACACACACTCTGTTTCTGTTCATAATCACTACCTCTTCAGGGGTTTAACTCCTAGAGATTCCTTCGCTTTAAAAAACCTTCGGACAAAAATGACCGGGTGAAAACACAGATTCCCTGAAGGCACTTTGGTATAAAGGCGTTTGCTATTAAAAGCAGCTCAAAGCGAAAAGAGTGAACTAGGATAAGGCCAGGTGAGTTTTGAGATTCCCACCTGAGCTGCATAGCTGAGTTCATCCTCCTCCTCCTCAAGCGTCTTCACCCAGATCAGCTGTAGTAAAACAGAGACAGAAGCTGGGGAGTATTCCTCTGCTGTGGATCATTCAAGGTGCTCTGGAAAGGAGAGAAAAACAAAACCAGATCAGTTTCTAGAGTACAATCAATCTAGTGGAAATTTTTATTTGTTAAAGCAAAACCTTACAGTTTTAAAGAGTGTTTTCTACTGTTTGAGTTTCCTATTTATTTCACTCTCAGTATTTTTGAAAATTCCTTGTAGTGATGCATGGGGACACTATATATCACTAACTTCCTTGTAGTACGCTTTTACTTCAATAAAGTATCCAATTCTTCTTCACCACTAGAAGTCACTTTGCAGTAACACAGACACTAACAGATGGAGCAGTAGTATTCAGCAGCTCCCAATGAAATCCTATTTTTTGTCAATGAAATTCTAGTAGTGATATATAGAGATGTTTCTGGTTAAACTAAAAGGATCTTCCTCTTTAATAAGAAGCTCTGTCTCCATGTAGGAATCCTCTCATCATGTTGTCAGACTCTGTCAGTGCTGATCTCATCATTTACATGGAGAATAAGACCCAGGTTCAAAAACACCTGAGTTATCCTCTAACTCTCTGTTAAAGAAGTTTCCTCATCATACTGATAAATGATGTTAGTGTGTGAGAGCAGGTTCAGATCTGAGCAGCAGCACTCACCGTTAGCTGTGGTGTTAGCGGGCAGCATGCAGGGTTAGCAGAGGAGCAGCACAGCTGGACACAGGCCGACAGATGTGACCCAGCCTGAAGTAAATGACAGTAAGAGAAGGGAGCGCTCGGAGCTCAGCGACTGAAAACCACCACCAGAGCCAGAGCAGCTCGAGTCGGAGGCAGGAAGCTGCTGCAGGACCCTGAACGCCTCAGGAGGAAACACAGACGACTTCATCCCCTCAGACCTGAGACGGACTTATTAAACCACACGTGACTGATTCAGACTGAACACTCTCTCTCTCTGAGCTCAGACACCTGTGGTTTATTCTCTTATACCTATGTTTATTAAATTCAGTTTAAATCTCCTCACGTCTGGAACAAACTCCTGCAGGTCTACTTCCTTTGAATCAAAGCTGTAGAGCTTTTTACCGTGTTTCCTTATTCTTATTTTCCATGATCTCTTTTTCATTTTATCTAAATGCTTCTTTATATCACCTTGAGCTGCTTTGACATGTCTAAATCTCCTGTCAAACACTGAGAGTCACCTGGATGTTAGAGGTTGAATCAGACATGGACTGTGTAATGACTGAGTCTGTCCTGCAGAGGGCGCTCATGTACAATAAGAAGCACACACCAGCTTCCATCAGCTGTTACTAAAAATAATAAATACAAATAGAAATCATGTCTTTAACTGTTAAAGGATCAGATCGAGTCCAGATGGAACTTCCTGTGTCTCAGTCAGACTGAAGCTGCAGACTCTGACGCTCTGACGTGAACAGTGCTGATATGAAGTTTTGGCAGGTGGCTCCTACAATCAGAGCTGCACTGATATTAAAGTCCACACCCTCTGAGTTCAGCTGCTGAACAGACGTCATCACTCCGAGTTTGATTTTCAAATAGAATCACACATGAAAGAAAAACTCCAGTTTAAATACTCCTGCATCTGAACAGTTTATATTTACTGAGCTGGACTCCAGCTGTTACCCAGTGTATTTAGGTACAGTGATGAAGTAATCGAGTAATTTATAACTCAGTTTACAAAGACGTCATGGATTTCAGCTCCAAACTCACACGATTCAACTTTAACGTGTCAGAGTCACTGTGTGAAATGAGGACTTTTACTTTGATCTTCTTGTACTTTAACTTGTAACAGAGTACTTGTACTCTGGATCTTTGAGTCAGGTTAAAGATCTGAGTCCTCCACACTGTGAACCTGTTTCATACCTCACACTCTGCAGCTCTTTCTATCTTTAGATTTCCATGTTATCGTACGTTTCTCTCTGTTATTTTGAGGCTCTTGTATTTTCAGTGTGTATGTGTGACGTCCTGATGATAAACCCGTCGTCTCTGAACATCAGAGGCTGGTCTCAGCTCGGAGGAGGAGAGCGTCTCCATTGTGTTTCCTATAGCTGAAGCTTCCTATAGGATCTTTTGTGTTTCCTGTATAGATGTCTTATCCCCTCTGAGCACACGCGATCCACATCGGCCTCTTTTGTGTGATCTGGGTCAGACTCCGAGCGTGCACACTGGGCTCTGCTGGGAGGTTTTAGCTCCAGGACCGCGAGGCCTCGGTGTCTCTGTGTGCTGTCTGATAATAAGAGGATGAGCAGAGGAGGCGTCTCCATCTGTAACAGCTGGCTGTCAACACGCCAACCATGTGACCCATCTATCCACCACTGAACAACATGAACTGCTCATTCCTCATGACGTAACTAAGTACATTTTCCTGGTTACACCTCTATACCTTTACTTGTAATGGAGTATTTTTACATGAATGTATTGGTACTTTTACTTCAGTAAGGAGCTCTGCACGATACCACTCACAATATTTGACCTTATGAACCAGATATGAGTGAGAGACAAAGGAGGCGATGGAGCGAGGTTATCAACTAACGTCGACACGTTGTTTGGTTTTCTCTCTCTCTCCTCTTCTGTCTCTTTCTGCAGGTATTTCTGCCTGCGGAGCTGTAGAGTCTGATCTGTGATGTCAAGCCTCCTGCTGCTCCCACAATCCTGCTCAACGACTGTTCTTACATTGAAAATGTATCAGTCTTATTGCTAATACTGTTATTACTGTTATAACTATCATTATTATTTTTATAGCTACCCACCCCCCTCCTTTCTTAACCCAACCAGTCGAGGTAGATGTCCGCCCACCCTGAGTCTGGTTCTGCCTTTATATTTCGCTCATGCTGCCCATAGTGAACTGTTGGTCCTAATATAAAGAGAACAGTTTCTCAATTGCTCTTGCATGAAAAGTGCCCCGAGATGCCTGTTGTGATGTGGGTGCTGCATAAATAAACCTGACTTGAGCTGTCTAATAAAACATATGTTAAAAATGCATGAAAACTGGGGGACAGAGGGGGGGAAGTAAGCGATGGATCAGTAGGGATAGACTGATGATTCATTATTTATCAGTATCCATCAGCAGATAAATAATCCCTGACGTCATGTGATCGATCCAGGAAACAGATTTAAAAAGAGCCTGATGGTTTTCAAAATAAAATATTTAAATCTTTCAAATCATTTCTATTGATCAGATCTGCAGAAAGATCTGAGCACAGTCTCCACTCTGGTTGTGTCCTGGTGGTTTCATCAGTCTATCCGAACCTGTGAGCTGTGGGGGCGTTGGTTTACGGGGGGGGAGGTTTGGGTGCAGCTGGGCGGAGGACAGGTTGTATTTAATAGAAACGTCGCCTTACCATCTCCTTCCTAACACACTGAGTCTGCTGAGGTGGATTATAGAGAGGTAAAATCTGACGTAAGCTCTATCCTGAAAAGATAAAGGTGGAGGCAGTCACACACTCTGCCGACTCATACACACAAAACACACAACACTTGAGCCTTATCAGCCCTAAGACACACAACACACACTGGGTGTCATGCAGGGAAACACAACTTCACCTGGAGTCAGGAAATAAAGTGATGGATAAATTAAAGTGGAGGTTCAGGCTGAGCAGTTTACGTCTCCTTCGCCCTCGACTCGTCTGTTTGACGTTCGCTCAAAGGTGACGATGTTTGAGCTTTCATGCAGATGAACGTGCACACGTCAGAAACAGTGACTCGACTCAGACTTGAGGTTTAGTGACTGGACTATAACAGAGTCAGGGTCTGACTGTGAAAGGCTGATTACAGTGAGCTGTGTGTCTGTCCAGCTGCAGTGAGCGAGCAGTGGAGGGAGTTCAGAGACGTCTGTGAATGTTCTCATATTCTTGTTCTGACTGAGGGTGTAATATGAACATGGAGAAGAGTTTCTGAGCAGAAAGAATCTGAGACCTTTCTCTACGCAGACGAGACGTTCACGTGTCAGATTCACATGTTGTTTGGTTCTTGAAGGACTGAGGTTTGATGCGCAGCCTGGGTGACGGGCTCAGCTGCAGCTGGACTGAATAAAACATGGTGCTGTAGGGACGGGCAGAGGCGTCATTCACACCAGCTGAGGACAGAGTTTATAGAAACTTATGGAGGGGAGATGGAATGAGGAAGTTGGACGAGGTTGTTGTCGTTTGGCCCTGACACATGAGAGATGTGAAGGGAAATAAAGTCAACACAGGACAAAGACTTTCCCTCCTCTGCTGCTCTAAAAAACTCAACAGAAACACAATAACACAGCTCTGCCAGACCACAGAGACATTTTAAGAGCTTTAAAAAAACAGCCTCCAATCAGAGAGCTGCAGACGTCCACTCCCCCCGCTGAGCAAAAAAAGAAAAACAGCAGAAATAAAACTACAGTCGTGGCTCAGCCTCCGTCCAGCTGCAGACTCACTGACAGACAGACAGACTGAGGATTATATAACACCTCACTCTATTCACTGATGAATGAACAGTCTGTTAATCCACAGAGACTCAGACGACCATTAATTTCAACTTTTCAGCACAGAGCACTGGTTGGACTCATCAAAATGAAGTTAGAAAACCTGAGGTTCCTGTATCTGGAGAGAAGACATCTCCATCTTTCCTGTATTTCTGCACTCCATCCCAGCCTCACTCCTCAGCATCACCCATCCCCCGTAATCAGCACCTGGTGTGGGTAGCATAAAGAAACTGGTTCCTCAACTGTAAATGGTAGGCTGGAAGCCAGGCTGAAACCCCACCCCCCCACCTCCTCATGGCTGTGCAGGACTGGGATTTGGCCTCTCTCCACGTGGGATAGAACAGAGCCAGGCACAGCAGAGAAGTGTAACCTTGTGTATATATGTATATATTAGAACATGCGGACATCATGCACCGTATCATCACCGCCATGGCAGAATGACAATGAGCTGACCTCTGCTCCTCCTCAGTCTCCTCCTTCATCCATCAGCGTCTGAACTTGCTCCTGTGGCTGCACGATGAACCTTCACTTTATCTTCAGCTGCAGCCACATCTAGAACACCAGATACTAGAGTCACTGCCTCCTATCCTCCCGACCCTGCAACCACTCTGATAAAGGATTTATTATTTTTAAGAAGTAATGCCAAAATATTTGCAGGTTGCAGTTTCTCAAACATGAAGATTTGCTGCTTTTCTTTGTTTTATATCACATTCAATCGAGTTCTGGACGACTGCTTAATAAAACCTGCATTTTCACATTTTCTGACATTTTATAAAGTAAACAATAATTAAACCATTGAGAAAATTATCTGTAGATTAATCAGGGATGAACATAATCATCTGTTACAGCCAATATCAACTGCACTATTTCTCATTTCTCCATGTATTTGGGGGTAAATGACTGAGAGAGACAAAAAAACTAAACTAAACTGTGCACCTCAGTGTGCTTGTTTTTACCACTGACAGACTCAGATTGTTATTCTCAGTGTCTGACAACATGATGATAGGATTCCTACAGAGACAGAGCTTTTTATTAAAGAGTCAGGATCCTTTAGGTTTAATCCAGAACATCTCATATCACACAGATCATTGGGATGAAAAACAGGACCACCGAGCTGCTGACACTGTTCTCCATTCAGCGGTGCGTGTCTGTGTTACCGTGGTACTTTACTGCAGCATCTGATTACTTCTTCCACTCACTGGAAAGCCCACAGTAACACAAACACACCAACAGATGGAGTAGCCAGATTACAACCCTCTTCTGCCCGGTAAAATCCTGTTTTTAATGGAGTCTGGTGGTGATACATAGGGATGTTTGTGGTTTGGCGGCTCTTGTACAGCACACATACACCTGTTGGTCACCTGTTGTGTCACAGGTTGTAGGGACATAAAGCTGATTGTCAGTCTGGACAGCGGCTGTTGTTCGGGGGCAGCCAAGTGCTTTACTGCCTGTTCAAGATTAAGTATCATCCTCTTAAAGCAGATGGCCGCTCCACCTCCACACACGCCAACACCGATACAGCACACACACACACACACACAGTCAGTGTAAACAGCTGGTACAGACTGGTCATCATGTGCACTGACTTCCTGTTTGAGGAGTGTGTGTGTTTCAGGTGTGAATAAGCTGCAGGTTAGTTTTCTTCCTGAGCAGTGGTCAATCTCATGGTCAGAGGATGAAACCATCAGACTGATTGGATGTTTTTTCTCTGAGTCTAAATCCATACAATCATCATGTGATGTATTATAATTCAATAAAACCTGTGTCTGTGTGTTGTAACCTGACAGCTCTGCTCTGTTTACTCTTCCTGGAAATGACTTATCTGCTGAGCACAGCCACTGACATCAGCCTGATGCACCAGGCTGCTTTTCTACTCAAACATTCGATTCAGTGAAAACAAAAGAAGCCTCTCTGATCCATACAGATCCACTGAGATATCCTACATTAGAGCAGCTCGTCCTCAGCTCCAGCTCATCAGCAGCGGAGCTGTAGAGTCTGATCTGTCACGTCATGCCTCCTGCTGCTCCCATGATCCTGCTCAACAGCAGCTATTACATTTAAAATTTATCAAAAAACATATCTGGTGCACAAAATTGCTTTTTCGGGCAGCAACTAATTATTTTCATTATCAATTAATCTATTGACGACTGTGTTCGCTCACACTGACAAATGTCCGTCATGTCTCTGGTGATGCTTTCAAATGTCTCGTTTTGACACTGAACAGAGAAAAGCAGCAAATCTTCAACACTGGAGAAACTGGAACCACAGAGGATCGAGCAAAAGAACAAATTACTTCAACGATTAATCGATGATCAAAATAGCTTCTGACTAATTGACTGATTTAATAATCGATGAATCGTCGCAGCTCATTGATTAACCTGTTTAATCTGAGAGAAAACCTGTTGAACAGGATGTCTCGAGCCCTGGTCCACTGAGACCCAGTTCTACTAAGACTGGACCTGAGCAAACGAATATGACCGATCTGGTCTAGATAGAACAGCGGTCTTACCATTGTTGAGGACGGTCTCTGGTGCAGGTTCTGGTTTGAGCTTGGGTGACTCCTCTGGGACCGGTTCAGGGGTCGGCAGGCTGTCTTCTGTAGAACCAGGGACCAGCTCGGGTAAAGACTCCTCCACAACCTTCTCTGGTTCCGCCACAGGCTGCTGGACCACTTCAGGTACCGGTTCAGGCACCACCACAGGCTCTGGTTCTGGGACTGCAGCTGGTTCTGGGACAGGTTCAGGTACTGATACTGGTTCTGGGACTGCAGATGGTTCTGGGACAGGCTCTGGTACTGATACTGGTTCTGGGACTGCAGATGGTTCTGGGACAGGCTCTGGTACTGATACTGGTTCTGGGACTGCAGCTGGTTCTGGGACAGGTTCTGGTACTGATACCGGTTCTGGGACTGCAGCTGGTTCTGGGACAGGTTCTGGTACTGATACTGGTTCTGGGACAGGTTCAGGTACTGATACCGGTTCTGGGACTGTAGCTGGTTCTGGGACAGGTTCAGGTACTGATACTGGCTCCGGCACAGGTTCTGGCTCTGGAGTAGGTTCTGGTACTGCAGCTACTTCTTGTACTGCAACTGGTTCTGGTACAGTCTCTGGTACTGTGACAGGTTCTGGCTCTTTTACTGGTACTGGGACAGGTTCTGGTTCTTGGACAGGTTCTGCTACTTTAGCTGGTACTGGAACAGGTTCTGGTTCTTTTACTGGTTCTGGTGCTGATACTGGTTCTGGGACAGCCTGGAAAGACAAAAGGTTTTCAAACAGTGAGATGAAAATGTAAAGTTACAGCGACAGTTGAACGGAGCAGCTGTTTGTTTTATCAGTTGTTGATAAGACCACATGACTGTCGCCTCCTGAAATAGAAGTGTTTCCCAACAGACCTGATCCAGATTCTAAACCTTTATTGGTGAACAAACCCTGTGATTCTATAAAGTACGCTATGAAAACAGATAAAATTCCTGTCTTTGTCAAGGGATTTATCAACATCACTATATATCAGAACCAGACTCCATTGACAAAAACAGGAATTTTACTGAGCAGAGCTGAAGTACGGCTGCTTTGATCTGTTAGTGTGTTTGTGTTACTGTGTGACTTTCAGTGATGGAAGAAGTAATCAGATACTTTACTGAAGTAAAAGTACCACACAATCTGAGTCTGTCCGTGGTAAAAACAAGAACTTTAGTGGACGGACTTTAACGTGGACGATCGTCCCTTGGATTACACTGCAGCATTTACATAAGAAAACATAAGGCCCAAAGTTATCCTTTAATAAACTGATACTTTAGGGCAGAAACACAGCCTGCAGCACTGATCAGAGGAATAATCAATATATCATCAGTCAAACTGCATCATCTGTACATGCACATGATGCTGACTGGACTGTTGACCTCTGACCTCTGACAGAGTGACTGCCCTGTGGATGACTACTGTCAGTGGCAGCTCCTCGTTGAGGCTCAGCCGCCGCCTGCCGCTGACACCAGGACAAATAAAACTGCTCCTCAGTGTCGACCTGTCCTCTCCCCACCACCTGACAACCCACACACATGTATGTGCCTGTTCAGAGTGCCCCCCCCCCCGCCTCCACAGACGCACCTGTCCTTCTTCTCTGAAGTGCTGAGTTTGCGGAGTTTGACATCTGAGCAGCAGATCTGGTTTCTCTGTCGGCCTCTGTGCTGCTGCAGCCAAACATTTCACAATTCACTGATTCACACTCAGCTGGAGTATTTATTCACATAGTTTGGATGGATTTTAACTAAGCTTCATGCAACATTATAATATGAACCAATCAATTAATCAATCAGTAAAAGAGAAAGTGATCAGAAGACGAACCCATCATGAAAATGATCAGCTCATCCAGCTACAACAGTAAAATGATGAGTACTTTACTTTGAGTACATTTTACTCTCTATACATTCTCAGTGCAGTAGTTGGATTACTTTTACTTGAGTAACTGTTGTGGATACTGTATCTAAGCAGAAAGAGGCTGCGGTGTTCCTGTCCGGTCCCATCAGTCAAATCCAGCCTGGACCCGGACAGACGCCACACTCCTGCTCCTGATGACTCACTACACTGACAACTGGTGGCATCTAGGGAGGGGGGGTATTAAAGCATTCCTGCCAGCCCGTCTGCTGCCCGCCTGGTCTCTTAATCCCACGGCAGCCGGAAACACCGGGCCCTTCCTCTGCCTCTGAATTCCTGGGCTGTGAAACAGCAGAATAATCTGCACGGCACAGAAACGACTCGGAGACTAAGTGTTCACAGTCACAGAGTCATTAACTCACATAATGAGTCAGCACGATGATGAAGTGTAGTCCTGCAGGAAACTAAGGCCCAGCTTTCACTGCTGACCTAAATTGGGCAAATATGTTTGTCCGGTGAGTGAGTCCCACATGAGATCATCCAGTGTGATGATGAAGTTCTGCTGTGGGGAATGAATCAACTGAGGAGCATGAGAGGAAACTATGGAAGGCTGTTTCTGCCAGGAAAAAATGTTGTAAAAATACAACGGTGAGTCAAGATACAAGTTTAGAAAATATTAAACCACGACTATGAGATTCCTGATCAAGATTATAAAACACTGATTCAACAGAAGACGCTAAATGTAGATGATGGGTTCCTGATTAAGATTATGACATGAACTGAATCAAGATGATAAAATATCAAATGAGGAAAATAAACTGCTAAATTGAGATTATTAGACACTAAATCAACAGTATAAAATATCAAAGTGAGATTATGAGATAATAATTCAAGATTATAAAAGACTAATTTAATCCTGACACACAATCTAGTTTATACACATGATCATCTTTAATAAACTGTATATTTATTACACTATGTCACTAAACTAATTTTAAAGGTCTGTGAGGATAAAGGAGCTCTGCCTCTCTGGATTAATCCAAGTCATCCTGGCCTTTCTGACCTCTGAGAGCATTTCCTGGTAAATATATCCCAATCTGTAACATTACACTGAGTGCTCCTCTCATAAAAGCCATTTTAGCTCAGTAACAGGGCATCAGATCTCCTGGCATGTGGGGAATTTAGTGAACTACCTGAGCAAACAGTGAGGACGAGGCAGATCCAGACGGTGGACGAGCCTGAGGCAGCGAGCTGACAGAGCATCACCATAGAGACCGGGTCAAACAGGAGGGTTTCTACCAGCGATCACAACATTACACTTCACTCACACCAACGTTCTGCTGTAACATCAGAGATAATGAAGTCAGTCACACCAAGTCTAAACATGTTGCTACGGTGCTGTAAAGACTCTGAGTGTCCATGTTTCTGACTTCTCAGCTGGAACACTGTTAACTCAGAGGTGACGTCACTCCCAGGTATGACCTCCAGCCTCTGATGGAAATTGAACGCAGCATCAGATTTTCTCGATCTTTATACTACGACATAATTATTATGGCCACTAGATGGCAGTTAACACGATGCAGCGGTGGGTCGTAATAAGCTGCTGCACAGATGACACGAGGGCTTGTTTTTACCAGAATATAGTAAATAAAATAAAATGTAAAAATGTCATTCAGTAATGATTCTGTGGCATTTGTTTACTAGTCTTACACGCTAACTAATAATTATTTAGTTAGCCAGACATGCTAACATTAGCTGCTTTTGCTCATGTGTTCTTGGTTTCAGAGGGATTTTTAAAAAAGACTCGATGTTCCAACAGAAAATGTCTCTAACTACAGTGTGAACATGTGGAGAAAGGAAGCAGGCCTCCACAGTCAGATAATGACGTGACAAGACAATGAGGTTGTAATCTCCAGATAATCTGTCTGTGGAAACTACTGCCAACCTCTACATCTTAGGAACCTAATTAGGGGTCTTCCCATGAGTTAATCACTGCAGGATGTTGTGCTGAGGGATAAATACCAGTGGTGTAGTGGTTACATCAGTACAGAGGGTCTTTTGGTCGGTGGGGGGGTAGGCTGTAATAGGCTGTTGTTGTGGTAGAGACCTTCCATCTCTGCCCTGGTTCTGTGCCCAAACACAGACTCATTGTTCTGCCTTATCTCCTCTTCAGCTCTCTGACGCCGCCTCCATTTATAAAACAGACAACCGGACACTCGCACTTTGTTCTCTGCAGGGAAATGTCTGCAGGACTGTCTCAGAGCTGCAGAGGCACACACCAGGTGTAAGAGATGGACAGTGCTGCCTTCAGGGTTGATCACGCTCAGGCTGTTTTAACACTGTAGAGTAGGATTATTGAGGACTAACACTGGTCTCTGGTTTCCTTCTACCTCTCAGGTTGTGACTGAGATACAGATTGTTACAGTAAGTCATCACAGAGGAGAAACTGCTTTTGAATCCTCTGTTGTGTCTTTTTCTTTCTGTCTCACTGTAAATCGCTGCTCAGCTGCAGCTCAGCCACAAAAGACCAAAACATGCCAGGATCTGAAGGCCGGGCAGCAGCTCTCTGAAATCACCACAGAGGAGGAATTAGCTGTGATGCTGTGATATGAAGCCATTGTTTTCTCCTGGTTTTGATGGCCAGCCAACAGCTCTGTGGAGCAGAGGTGTACTGAGCCAGACCAGAGCAGACCAGAGCAGACCAGGCCTCAGAGGCAGAAACAGGGCTGGGCCAGGGGGGAAATACCAGCAGAGGTATGTCAGACTGCAGAGGAGGTCCAACGAGAAAACAGCTCAGACTGGCTACTGTTCACAGTCTGATAAAACCTAAAGAGATGAGAGGTCAGTGAACGCCACAGAGACCACACGCTCATCGGATGATTCAGTCCTCTGTTTAGAGGACAACTGACTGATGAGATGAGTTAAAGCCAGAGGACGTGTGTCAGACATGACAAATAAAGTTTAGAGCTACAACAAAAATCTACAAAGATACAACGAATAAACGCTGGTAAAGAGGACCAAAATAACATTTTAGGGTGACAGACCTGGAAACTGACACGTTTTGGGTGAACTAAAAATGTTTCAAAGTTTTGAAAATAAAATAAACTATAAAAAAAATAGCTAATAAACTCCTGCAGTGATGATGTGTTTCTGTAGTCCAGCCCTGAAGTTAGTTATTTTTTCATTGTGTTCTGGATTATTCCATAAAATAAACTGTGAGCAGCTAAAGTTTCTGATCCTTCCAGGTTTAGTTGATCAGATAATCTTCACAGATGAACACCACTTCTGATGTTTGAAGTCAAATCTAATCTCCAGAAGTAAAAAAGCTAATGTTAGGCTATAAACCAACCACCACGTGTCACATGACGCCAATGTTCCACTAATTAAGCTTCCAACTGGTCATTTCATTTAGCTCTGAGCTCTTCTACAAAAGCTCTTCTTCTTAGGTTAGTGATAGTTTGAAAGAGCGCAGGAAAACAACGAGGGCTGTAAAGGTGGACCAGTGAGTAGATGGGTTTCATGTTAACGCCTCGAGCAACCTCTGTAGTCTCATTTAGACACTCATAGCAAACTGCTTTTAAGACACGTAGCTTCCAAACATCAGGAGGATTACTGACCCATTTTATGTCATCAGAGAATAAAACCTGAAATGTCTTGAGCTTGTGTTGAAACCACAGACCTATTTCAGACATTTAACCAGAAACACTGACTTTGGATGAGACCAGGAAGAGCTAACATGCTAATGCTAACTGACTCCTGGTTCTAGGATCAGTCCTGCAGGACTCTATTATGTCATATAACAACTTTTGGAGTCACAATGTAAAAAGAGTCATTTGGAAGCACTGAAACTGAACTGAATTTTAGGGAAATAAATTTGGACATGGGGGGGTTTGTTCTGTTTTGGTCCTCATAAACTCTTGGACCGGCCCCTGAGGTGTTAAACATGACAGAGAAACATACAGATGTGACTCACCTCTGTGCTGGACAGAGAACAGCTGGCTCTAACGCACCTTCCTCCCTCAGACCTGATGATGTGAGTGTACTCTACATCTCCATATATGGAGAGCTGCATCGACCACCACAGTTTGTAATTTTCAAAGAATGAGGAGGGAGAAGAACATTCAACAGGTCTGTGGATACCTGAGGAATCTGACCTGTTCACACACAGACAAACAGATTCCTCTGTTTTCATGTTTTAAACCAAACCAGCTGAGTTTGGATTCTGTACAGTGAATAACATCCATGTCAGTTAGAATAAAAACCAGTTCAGTGCATCAGTCTGAACTGCACCTTATCCCTTTATAGGCTGCAGTGTGGGTGGAGGAGTCGCTGTAGTTGGTAACTCTAGAACAAGGATCAGTACAACATGCTAAGCAATATTAATGTCAAAGAGCCAGATCTGGCTCTGACCAGACAACAGAGATGCAGGGCTGCAGGGCTGTAACCTGCAAAGAGGAAGCAATGGTCTGAAAACAACCTGAGAACCACAGGAACATGGAGGGAAATAAACAGGACAAATCAGAGCTGGAAAGTCTTGAGGTTACAGAGGAAATAAAGTCCAACAGAAGAAACAGAAACTTACATGGAAAAACCTTTAGATGGTTTCACTTCCTGTTTTTTATGCACCTTCTGATCTGAATGTGTTTCACAAAACATTGATGGATGAGAAACATCAGATTCAGTGGAGAGATGAGGAGACTGAACCTTCCTCAGTTACTAACATACGAAATTGAGTTTAATCAAATCCTCTTGATGCGGCTTTAATGACAGACCAGAGAACCGACTCAACAGCAGTGGATTGCAGCCATTTCCTCAGTTTCTTTCACTGATTTTCTCCCCAGTTTGGTTTAAATCTGAAAGAAACTTCCTCCTGTTCTGTCAGTTTACATGTTAAATGAAATCAAGGAACAAAACATGGAGAAACCCTGCTGTATTAACTGTGGGACGGTGACGTCGCTGCTGTGAAGCGTTATCGAGTTCAGTTCACTGTTTGACTCCCACAGTTGGGAAAAGACAGAGGCCAAAACAATGAAGACTCGCTGTGTCTCACAGACACACAGACCTCCTTATGGGCTGAAGAAAACCTGTTAAATATCCCATGATGCAGTGCAGCAGCTGTGAGTCGACAGCTGAGGAGTAAACTGTGTGTTGGATAAGGTTATCAGTGGAGACGAGGGCGAGGCCCAAGACTGAGAGCTGCCCAGTGACACTCCAGCCACAAGATTGATGTCCATGATACTTTGTACAGCAGAGAGAATAAAAGCAGGTTTATAAGGTGGGCTCAGACCAACGTGTCAGACGAGTTTCCATGGACACACGTGGCTATCGTGTGGTCCACTCACAGCGCCAAGGTGTTTCTGAAGGATTTCATCTCGCCACCAGGAGAGATCTGTCCAGTCTGAGATGGAAACTCATCAGACGACTGGTTCTTTTGGTACGAGACTCCGTGGACGTGGAGAAGTCAACTACGACTCCCATGGCATTTCACCCACAAACATCCAATCACAGAGCTTCAGATTAACAGTGAGCTGGAAGCAAAAGACCTGATAAACATCCAGCACCTTAACCAGTCTGATAATCGCAGGTTGGTGGTTCACCATCCGCCCTCCGTCCACACATCCTCAATACTGAACCCCAAATATCACCTGATATTCTACATACAGCTCCAACAACAACAAAAACACAGCTGCAGTCTTATAGCCTGGTCCACAACACTACTGCTGGTTCTGCAGGAACAAAAGAGCCCCTGATGAGTGTATCAGAGTTTCATCCAGCTCTTCCTCTGTCTGACTGTCAGACAACAGTCAGAACTAAAATCAGACGTGAAGGTGTTTTCACCAAAGGAACAAACGGCCTTGTGTCACTTGTGAACAGCATACAACCTGTGATTCTGTTGTCACTTCGCAATGCAGCAGCCACTGATGAAATTACTCTATGACTTTTATCATTGCTGTAGCTACATCAGCCTG
>BRZM01003131.1:98566-112552 GCA_033238685.1 Lates japonicus | reverse complement strand
TAATGATGCAATTTGTGTCACATAATGCCCCACCCCTGATACTCCCACCCCCTGGCTGAACTGGGTGTGTGGATGTATTGATGGAAATTACCTCATTATTGCGATGATCATCACTAGAAATATAGAGGAAGTAGGATGGAAGAAAATAAATAATTGTGCCCAAATGCTAGTTTCAGTCTGAGAGAGGACTGTATTGATGGCTACTGTAAAATTCCCCATGGATTGTCCAGACATTCTATTGTTTCCCTTTCTCTCCTGATGCAAAGGTCAAGTTCTTGTCAGGGTCTTCTGGTAGTTTAGTGTGGTGTGTATACATGCTTATCCCTAGCTGTTGATAAGACTGTGTGACTGCGTGGAGACCGTCCCAAGGTACACATTTCTGTGTCCCGTAGTTTCTTGGTTGAAGACAAACTGGTTGGTTTCGCAGATGTACATATTGGTACCTCTGTTAAAGCTGTCTGAACCATCTGGCCGTGTCTCCACATGACCAACAAAATAGTCAATCTCAGATGTGAGATTTTGTTCCACATCCAAAAATGGTCATCCTGGATGTACTTCAAACTCTCAACTTAAAACATTCTAAGAACTCCTCTGAGCAATACAACTATAAAAAAACATCAATGCTTACTTTGTAGATTTTTGGTGAAGAATGGCTCTTATTGTTGCAAGGTTTTGCTCTGTTTGACACCATCTAATTTTTGCCATTGTGTGTGTGTGTGTGTGTGTGGCTATCTTAATTTCTGTTTTATAATCCCATTAGAAAGTAAAGATCATGGATCCAGATCTGTGGAACAAAACATACACTCAAGCAAAAACGCCTTGTTAACTACGGTCAATATAGACCTGTGTTACAAGTACAGATCTAGCGAATGCTCACAGTACCAGGGTTAATTATGAATGATTGCACGTCTTATGTTATTGATATCAAGCCTCTCTGGTTGTCTTGTGTTTAGTGTTGCACGGCTTAACTAAGATTGTCATCATCACTATTTTTAAGATACAAAATCAGAGTGGGAAAGTAGGATTAAAAAAACCTCACCAAAAAAACCCTCATGAAACAAAACAAAACAACAGTTAAAGCAAAATGGATGAAGTCACACTGGTGGAAAAAGGCTCCCTCATAAGACATCAGATTAAATTACATTTCCTCATCTTCCAGAGAGAAATCATTGTGAGAATTGAGGGTGGTAATTAGTGTATTATAATAAACATAAACTGGCTAAAGCAGTCAATCCCCTGCATCAATACAGAGTCCCAGGGGAGCTGTGAGGTTTGGGATTAACGCTGACTCATTAATATAATTGCCTTTGTTTGCTGTATAGTCAGTTGAGGGAGGATCCTGCCCTGATACAGCCTCTGTGCTTTTCACAGGGAGAAATCAAATCTGTATAACTGCCCTTGTAGTTTCATACATCCTTGTGCTTTTCTAATTTACACAGTGTCATTAATTATTATTATTCCACACATGGAGCATTTTGGACACACCTTGTACTTTGTTGTGTGGATGTGGTCCAGTCTGTGGAGTGAGAATGGAGTCCAAGCAATGCCAGTGTGCACAGTAAAATGAATTATCAGTACTCAGCTGGAGAAATATCAGAGCAACATCAGATGTTAGTAGAATTTAAGCAGCATCAGTCATGAATCTATCATTTTAAGTATGGTATATTAGCTGCAGTCCATCATGTTGGACCAGTAACTAATCAGCTTATTGCTGGCGCTCATTGATCTCATGCCATTTCTGATGATTGCAGTCAGTCAGAATGGCTTCATAGCTCTTCTGTGGAATCCTTCTGAACAAGACTCAGTGGGTGTGAATGTGTTTGTTCAAGAACTCATTTGAAGTGAAGTGAAATGAGAGTGATTCTGATCATGTTTTCTGTACCTCTAAAGTCTGGGGATAAGACTGAACAGAGCCGGGCAGACAGGCGGAGGTACAGTGATGTAATAAACAGATAATGCCAGCAGTGTGTGGTTTTCCTGTTACACAGTAGCTGAGCAGTCTTCCTCACTTCTGACTTATCCAGTGTTTGAACCCAGTGACACCTCATTTCACAGAATGACTGGTAAGACTTTCAGTTCAGCCCCAGGTGCTGCAGTATGTTCCCTGGTGTCAGCATGCTAGAGGAAAAAAGAAGGTATATGATTTTTTTCTCTTAAGCTCAGGCCATGTTAGTGACAGTCCAAAATTAGGTATCCATTGTTTGGATGGAAAATTAATGCACAAAAGTAATGTCAATTCAGGGTTGTAGTGCATGTGTAAAAGCAACCATTTAATGCAAATAAACACTTTTACCTGTTGCACCATGCAGCCAAATTATGTGAATAAGCTGTTAATCCTTCTCCAGTTACTTAAATAATGAAAAAAGACCCTCAGGATGAAGTCTGAATTCTGAGTTTATTCAGGGACCTCTTTTATAGTTTGGCCTACCTGGCATACCTGTTTTTTTTAAGTACTGTTTGGGGAAAAAAAGACATACATACATTACATGTTCATGTACAGTTTATAGTTCTATCAGTCCATCACAGTCCTACACAGTGTTAACATCCTGTCAGTAGAACAGTAGTTGTTGTTGCTTTCCAGAGAGAACATGATTTCTTTCAGAGCTGTGATTAGTGAAGAGCAGATTGCGCTACAAATAAATCTTTAATCAAGCCGGCCCCTAAGGCCGATGAGGCGCTAATTACTGCAGTTTCAGGTACACAGCAAACCACAGTACCTGAACACTTGAACAGTCAGTCAGTTAGCTGGTTGAAGAATCATAGAGGAGAAACTGTGACAGGAAGAGCAGAAAGATGAGAGAGGAGGAAACTGCAGAGACAGCAGATATAATAAATGTTGTACAGTTACATAACACTGACTGGGAGGTGTGTTTGTTTATCAGTCATGATGATCAGCAGTATGGACAAAAACCACAGAGTGCTGTCTCTACATATTTCAAGTGTATATATGTCCTACACTGTAAAGAGCCTCTGGAGTTTCTGTATGGAAAAGAACAGATTAAGACTTCTAATCTTTGGCCTGGTGACTTTGATCACAATGGCACAGATGCCCTCACAGTTATTAGCCTATAGCTGGTTTAGGTTGTTTATATCCTCCTGTAAAATAGACAATGTAAGCCTATTTACACTAAATATGGTTGCAGTGTCTTGTAGGGGAATGCTATCAATTTCACACGCCAAGATCACCCATGCTAGGGACTAAAACTCATAAAATCTCAGCATGTGCTAATTCAATTTGGACTGTTCTTTTTAAAAATCTGTCTATTGTTAGTCCCTCACCTTGATGGAAGTGTGGTGCCAAATCACTGGAGAACCTCTTTAAATCATTTAACCCCTTTAACAATCAGATTTCCCCTTTTATTTTCTCATAAGTAGCTTAAAGGTTGAAAAAAATCATCATTCCACAATTTCTGATAAAATACATTGTGTATCAACTTGTTCAAGGCCATCTTTGAAGCCCTATGTGTTTTACAGAGTGAATTATTCAAATTCAAGACTCTTGTTCCTTATGGCATGAAATCAAATATGTTAGATGTCTTGTGCATCATTTTAGACCTGTTTTTCCTAAATTGGTATATTTAGTATCTTCAGGAACCTTGGGATGCCCACTTGAATTTGAAATTAAGCTCTCTGGGTAACAGTGGTTTTTATGCAAAGATAGCAAAGATGTGGTCTCTGTTTTGTTGTAAACCAACCTACAACCAAGTTTGACTGAGATCTAAATATGGCATCAGTGGTTTGCTGCTCCTGGAAGTGTTTTTGTGTGAACGCTCCTGCTTGGTTTGACTCCAAAGAGCTGGCTGCTCACTAACACGATATCACCTGCCTACCTCACGCTAACTATGCTGCTATCAGCGTCCATCATTAAGGCAGTCATCCATCTAAACATTCTCACTGAGTTTTGCATGTTTGAAATGGCATCTTTTATTCTTCAAAAGACCAAATACTCTTTAAAAAGTCTCATGAGGTCACAGAGAGGCATGTCACACTTTGCAGATGATGACCCGCTATTTGTGTCTAACATATAGCACATGTCTGCATGTTGTGACATTTCCTTTTACCTCCTTAGGCCAAAAGCCAAAAGCTGTCCGGTCATTTGACCTCCATAACTGTACTGGCTATTAATGATATAGCCATGGAGTATAGCCATTAAGCCACAAATAACACTGAAAAGTAAAAGGTGCTGTTTCAGGATGCTAACATTCCTGTTTGAACCTCATGTGTGTTATGCCATGCCATGCTCTGTTGTGATATTGATACTGTATGTTGATGTTCCACTCATTCTCATGCATTTATTAATGTGCTTTTCTGTGTGCATTTATTTTGACATTGCGCTGTTTTTCTTTTCTTTTTTTTCTTTTTTTTTTTGCTCCATGTTTTTCTGCATGTGGCTCGTCCATAGCTTTGCACCAGTGGCTAGAAGCAGACCGCCAAGGCAGGGATCCAGATGCTGCAGCCACAGGTAAATTCGCCTTCATACCAGAGCGCTACACCTCACTCTGTCTGCATGCATGATTGCTTTTACTCTGTCAGCTGCTTCCTTCTCCAGATACGCCTCACAAACCAATCTAACATGGCAGCATAAGTGGTCCTCATTTAGAACCAGATGAATCAAGATAAAATACAAATACAAATATTACAATTTTTCTCCCCATAGTCAGACATCACTTCGGTTTATGTTCGTGTACAGCTGACATCACTTCTATCCCTGCCTCCAGCACCTCCACCTGTATTACACTCCTCAATCAATTTGATCCTTTTAGCCCCCACACACCCCCTCCCTGTGTCTCATATTCATTTCCTTTCTTCGTTGTATTGTAAGTATTTGAGTCATCTTTCTTTGAGCTCATTATCCAAATCAGTGCCTCATCGTCCCTTCCATCATCTCATCCATTCTTTGCCTCCAGCTTGTTGTGTGTTTTCTATGTGTGTCTCTACTTTCAGCCTATTGTTACGGGACTTAATAAAAGTAGAGGATGGAGAGCCTTAGAAAAGGGCAGGGGGCTTCAGTCATCCTCCTCATGCTGCAGATAAATCACAAAGTCCTGCACCTCCTGGAGTACACCACTGAGCAGCAACATCATTATCTGTGTTTGAGTGTATTTGTGTAAGACAGAGAAACAAAGAAACCAGATGATTTGATGTATGTGTGCAGTGTGTGTTCTTGAATTAGAATCCTTCACATACAGTGAGATGTGTAGTGTGCAGGTGCAGAAAGAAGAGGGAGGGGGGAGAGAGAGGAGAGGGAGTGCTTTTCAGCTGGCCTTTTCATTATTCATCTGGTGTTGCCTCTCAACCTCTGTCTTTATGTCTCTCTCTGTCTCATGGATGTAACAAGGCACATTTGAAAATGCCAAACCAAATCAAACCAAACTGTAACCCCTCACTTTTTCAAACAGAGGAATTAATTATTAGTGCATTCACAGCAACAAGCTTAATAAGCAGTGGTAGGTTATTTGTGGCTGTATTTTGCCAGTCTGCTGGCAAAGTGACACCACTTCACGCTCAGCTGACCAATGAGGCCGCAGCCCTGTAACACCTGCCCAGATGAGAACTTTGTGTTAGAACTGAAACTGAAAAATTCAAATGGTGGTGAAACTGAGAAAAGTGGCAGAAAAGCAGCTGTTGAGGAAATTACTGAGCCTTTTTAAAACCAAAATTATACATTTGAGAGCTGATGATTTTCTCAAAGATTTGCATGACAAAATAACACATTGTTGTTTTGAAAATATAGAAAATAATGCCAGGTACACCTGAACTTCACCTCTCAGGTTCGGTTTGAGTGGTATCCTCTGCCTTTGAGTCTCCATCTCCCTGCCCTTCTTTCTCATCGCCACCTGCTCCTATTCAACCTCCTGCCTCCTGTGCACCCTGCAGTCAGACAAAACAAGGCATCTGAAGACTTCACCCTGGGCTTTGAGAAACGATAATGAGCACTTTGTGCTATTTTCTGGCATTTTGTAGACAAAGGGATTGATCAGCTTAATGAAGAATACCAGCAGATTAATTGATGGTAGAAATAATTGTTAGTTGCAACTCTGCTTTCACACCTATGCAGGAAGTGCTCAGGACAGCTGTAAACATGAGGTATGTGCTCAAATTGTGATCATTGGGAGGCTAATAGCCAGCAGGCTGAGATCTAAACATTCAGTGGGAGGGGGTGAATGGAGTCTCTGATGATGCTGATGGCCCTGCTCAAGCAGTGTTTCTGGAACACGTCCAGGATGGCTAACCTCACCACTTAGACAGAGATGCAGCTGGCCAGAGTGTCTCTGCAGAGTCTGCTGAGGGGAGAGGTTATCTCTCCTCATCCACTGCAGGAAGCCCAGGTTCTGCTGGGCTCTCTTAGCCAGGGAGGTAGTGTTTACAGTCCAGGTCACCCCCAGGAACTCAGGGGCACAGACTCTATAGTGGCACCACTAATGGAGAGTGGAGTCTGATCTGTGTGGTTAGCTCGTGGCAGCTCGTTCACTCAAGAGCAGTCGTGTGACTTCACCTCACTGACACATGCACAGGAAGCAGTGGAGAAAGTGGGGCCCCTGTGATGGAGTTAGTTGTAGTGGAAGGAACAGACTGAGGGAGAGAGTAGATGATAAAGCGAGCTCTGCTAGATGCCTGTTGTGTCCTGAGCAGCTGTTGAACATGTGACGACCAACATGGCTGTCCTGCATTAGACACAGTTTGTCTCTGTTATGCTGCTGTGACAACTCTCTCTCTCTCTCTTCTCTCTCTCTCTCTCTCTCTCTCTCACACACACACACACACACACATACACTCACACAATGAAATCACAGCAGATGGAAGAGGATAGGGCTGTTTTTAGACGCTGGCCAGCTAGGCAGTCCACCAGCTGGAGGGGTGTCAAAGAGGACTAAGAAATAGACTCAGAAAGCACTTAATTGGAACCCCGTACTGTTTCTGGGTAGGGCCTTCCTTTGTCCTCAGAACAACCTCAGACCTTCGTGGGGGATTCCACCCAATGTTGGAAGACACCCAATGTCTTTGTGATTCTGCTCCATGTTGACGTGATTGCATCACATCATTTCTGCAGATTGATGCTGCCAGTCTCCTGCTCTACCACATCCCAAAGGTTCTGTTGGGTTCAGATCTGGTGACTGAAGAGGCCATTGAAGTTCACTGATCTCATCGTCATGTTCATGAAAGCTGTTTGAAACAAGTTTTGTTTTGTGACATGAAGCATTAGTAGCCATTAGAAGAGGATATGGGGATGCACATTGTTCCCACACCACTCACCACCACCAGTAACCTGGACTGTTGACATTTGGTGAGCCTGTGTCGACTGCAGTGGAACCCAGTGTGGTTCTCTGCTGTTGTAGCCCCTCCTCCAATGTTGGACGTGTTTTGAATTCTGAGATTCCTTTGTGCTCAGCACAGTTGTAAAGAGTGGTTATCTGAGCCACCACCAGCTTTAACCAGTCTGGCTGTTTGTCCTCTGATCTCTCTCATCAACAAGGCCTTTCCATCTCCAGAACTGCTGCTCTCTGGCTCTGGTTCTTTGGTTCCATTCTGAATAAAACTCTAGAGACTGTTGTGTGTGAAAATCACACGTCAGCAGGTTTAGACTCAACCAATCATACCCTAGTCAAAGTCACTGAGATCACATTTTTCCCTTTTTCTCATGTTTGATGTGAACATTCACTGAAGCTCCTGACCTGTATCTGCATGATGTTGTGCATCCACGTGATTGGTTAATTGCAAGAATAAGCAGGTGTATATGTGTTCCTAATAAAGTTCTTGTTGAGTACAGTATACTAAAAACACCATTTTTTCTGGTGTGACAGTGAACGTGACACACCAGGAAAAAAAACAGAAAGGCAAACTCATCTGCTGGCAGGGTTGTCTTTTTAGTGGGTCTACTTGTGTTTAAAAAGCCTGCATGTACATGTTCATTTTAGTGTAAAGGGTATAAAAGAGAGACATTCAACTACAGGCTTATTAGAGGTGTGTGTGTCTCCGTCCAGTGAGGTGTGTGTTGATATGGGGGGTGGGGAAATGTAGATCAGTCCAGGTGCTGACAGAGAGGAATCCCATGCATGCAGCCAGAGTGGCTGTCAGTGAAAAGCTCCATCCAGAGTCACATACTGAACACGAGGTGCTGCATTTTCTGTCCCTGTCCAAACTACTCAGCCCAGTATACATACAACAAATTTACCACAACTTCCCTCCAATCACCTGTTCCTCTGTCTTGTCATCTCTGCAGGTGAAAACTTTGAGCAGAGTCCCCTGAAGAGAACGTTTAAGTCCAAAGTTCTGGCACGCTACCCTGAGAATGTGGAGTGGAACCCCTTCGACCAGGATGCTGTTAATATGGTAGGTGGCCACTGAAAATGGATTGTACTGTTATGGGTGGGGGTGGGGGGGGGTGGGGGGCGTGTAGATAAAGGTGAATGAATGGAACAAACTGAGTCTTACAAAACATCCAGCAGAGCAAAGACAAAGTTTTGGGATCATTAACAGGGGACAGAGATGGACACCAAAAGTTGTGGAAATCAGAAAACACAGACATCACACACACATGCTGCAATGAGTGGAACTCAGTGAGTAACCATTATCTTTCATGGCCAGGATTTTCCAAGACGAAAACAGAAATAGAATTTGAGTTTGATGTTCAGAAACAACCAAAATTGTTTCACCCTCAATAACTCTAAAGAAGATCAGTTCTCTCCAGATTAGCTGTGCGGTGCAGGAGAAAGCATGACTGATGTTTCACAGCTGTTATTTTTACCTCCTGAGTGAAGCGTGGCATTGTTTGCTGCTTGACAGCAAATAAAACTGACAAGTTAAGGACCATCTCAAAAGTGCATGCAAAATGGCCAAAGATCTTTTCAGAGTTCTCATTTTCATCATAGACCTGGGTTAAATATATGCTTTATTGCTTTTGTTCAAATATTTTGAACTGAGACATATGCAGAGTATGAACAGCAATAGAAAACAACTGAACAGAGAAAATGATGCA
Organism: Lates japonicus; assembly: GCA_033238685.1. Taxonomy (NCBI): domain Eukaryota; kingdom Metazoa; phylum Chordata; class Actinopteri; family Centropomidae; genus Lates; species Lates japonicus. Next base: position 103,575 of record BRZM01003131.1, on the reverse strand, counting down.
GTCCAGATGATTCCAACACAGCCTGCCTCCAGTTTCAGTGCTAATCTGGTTACAGGTATGTCTATGAAATCAGCAGATACAGAGGAGGCATTTAATGTGTAACTCAAACACTCTTGACAAAGGGTCCACCCTGGTGGCTTATGGGTAAAGACATTAACCATGAAGTGCAACATCACTGGCTTGCATCCAGCTGGAGGCTGAGAGAAGTGAACAAAAACCTTAAAAGGCAAATCAAATATCTGTCTGGTTCCATCACTGTCTCACATCCTGAAGAGAAGAGCCACAATGAGAGACATTCAGAGATGAATCTACTGCAAAACGTTTTTTATTTGACCAATTTTTTTTGACTTTTTGACTTATATCAGTTTTCATTCCTTTTCTTTCACAGTGACTGAAGAGCCCTTGAATTTGATATAGGAAGGTGTGATCGTTTATTGGGGCTCTGCTGCATGCACTAAACTGTCAGTACACTGTGTGTATGAGTGTGTGTGAGGTGTGGCTCTAGGTGTCACCCACTCGCAACTGAAGGTCACCGCCTATTTTTCCACCTGTCCTGGTGTCAGCACTGCTAAATAATTCAGCCGCGGTTCTCTCCTTACGTCGGCATGGAAATGCGCCATTATGCAGCAGTGTCGCAACTGAAACCTGACACCCAGATGATTGCGAGCCGTTGAGGGCGACATCCGCGAGGCTGCGGCAACCCCCCGTCTCCCTCTCTCCCTCCTCCGTCATACCTCCATCACCCGCTCACCCCGTCATCCTCTCCTCCTCTCTGGGATGCTCTCATCCCGTGACACTCATTGACATAATGCATTCCCCAGTCCCTCACCCTAATCGATACATAACCCCAGCCCTAACCCACAATCTCATTCTAATCTGAACCCTAAAAACAAGTCTGAGCCAAAATGTCCTCATAATGATGGTTTCAAACAAATATTTGTCCACACACACATACAAACATGCACCATTTCTCTACCCATACTCAACCAATGTTTTCAACCACCAAAGACAAGTCTCTAAAACATTGGAAATCTCTGTGTTGTTGTGCGAACAGAAGCAAACTGAGCGTTTGTGTGATGTGTCTCAGGTATCTGATTGTCATGTGATCTGTTTTGGAGAGAATCCTGACTCGCTCCTGCACTGCACTGCGTTATTCAGCCTTTCTCTGTAACAGCAAACAATACTCTGCCCTGCACAGGACATTTAAAGGGGACAAATGCTCTTTGTGATTTTCTCTTATGTTGGATATTGTTGGTTTGGTTTTTACCACAAGTACATGTGAAAATTGATTCCTACAACTAACTGGTAATGTAAAGGAATACAAATATTCCTTATTCATATACAGTGGGGGAAATAAGTATTCAACACACTGGCATTTTTTTTTATTAAACCTATTTCCAATGCAGTTATTCATGTTCAATTTAGACCAAATATTGGTATTAACTCAATAAAACCACACAGTTAAAGAACACACCAATCCATAAAAATGTTATGTGCAATAACATAAAGATGTTACACAAGTGTTTCTTTTACTTTATGAAGAGGTGTGGAAGTCTGGTGCCACTTGACAATAAATGGAAAATTAGAAGCTGAAGTTAGAGACTGTCCTCAGAGTGCATGGAAAATGACAAAGCTACTATGACAGATTGTTTGTTAACACCTTTTTCCTTTACTATACTTTACTTTAAAAAAAAAAGATTATATTGTCTTATCTGCTATTTTTCCAACACCACCACCACACACCCCTTCTATTGCATGAATTAACGGTTAACACAGCTTTGATTACATCATCTCCTCAGTATGATAAACTGATGCATATTTGCATATGTGTGTGTGTGTGTTTGTGTGGGTAATGCCGATTCAGCCCTCTCTGCCTGTGTAATTGGGGCATGTCTGCACCTGAAAGATCATTAATGGAGCCTGATGGAGATCACAGCTTTCTCTCTCATAAAACATCTCTGCTGAAATATCTCAGGTGTCAGAGATGAATTTTATTGGAGCTGACTGTCATTTTTTTTGGAGGTCTTGGAGGTCAGATGTACAGTATATTTGTCCAAGAACACCACATGTGCTCCATTAATGATCTTTCAGGTGCAGACATGCCCCAATTACACAGGCAGAGAGGGCTGAATCGGCATTACCCACACAAACACACACACACACATATGCAAATATGCATCAGTTTATCATACTGAGGAGATGATGTAATCAAAGCTGTGTTAACCGTTAATTCATGCAATAGAAGGGGTGTGTGGTGGTGGTGTTGGAAAAATAGCAGATAAGACAATATAATCTTTTTTTTTTAAAGTAAAGTATAGTAAAGGAAAAAGGTGTTAACAAACAATCTGTCATAGTAGCTTTGTCATTTTCCATGCACTCTGAGGACAGTCTCTAACTTCAGCTTCTAATTTTCCATTTATTGTCAAGTGGCACCAGACTTCCACACCTCTTCATAAAGTAAAAGAAACACTTGTGTAACATCTTTATGTTATTGCACATAACATTTTTATGGATTGGTGTGTTCTTTAACTGTGTGGTTTTATTGAGTTAATACCAATATTTGGTCTAAATTGAACATGAATAACTGCATTGGAAATAGGTTTAATAAAAAAAAATGCCAGTGTGTTGAATACTTATTTCCCCCACTGTATATGAATAAGGAATATTTGTATTCCTTTACATTACCAGTTAGTTGTAGGAATCAATTTTCACATGTACTTGTGGTAAAAACCAAACCAACAATATCCAACATAAGAGAAAATCACAAAGAGCATTTGTCCCCTTTAAATGTCCTGTGCAGGGCAGAGTATTGTTTGCTGTTACAGAGAAAGGCTGAATAACGCAGTGCAGTGCAGGAGCGAGTCAGGATTCTCTCCAAAACAGATCACATGACAATCAGATACCTGAGACACATCACACAAACGCTCAGTTTGCTTCTGTTCGCACAACAACACAGAGATTTCCAATGTTTTAGAGACTTGTCTTTGGTGGTTGAAAACATTGGTTGAGTATGGGTAGAGAAATGGTGCATGTTTGTATGTGTGTGTGGACAAATATTTGTTTGAAACCATCATTATGAGGACATTTTGGCTCAGACTTGTTTTTAGGGTTCAGATTAGAATGAGATTGTGGGTTAGGGCTGGGGTTATGTATCGATTAGGGTGAGGGACTGGGGAATGCATTATGTCAATGAGTGTCACGGGATGAGAGCATCCCAGAGAGGAGGAGAGGATGACGGGGTGAGCGGGTGATGGAGGTATGACGGAGGAGGGAGAGAGGGAGACGGGGGGTTGCCGCAGCCTCGCGGATGTCGCCCTCAACGGCTCGCAATCATCTGGGTGTCAGGTTTCAGTTGCGACACTGCTGCATAATGGCGCATTTCCATGCCGACGTAAGGAGAGAACCGCGGCTGAATTATTTAGCAGTGCTGACACCAGGACAGGTGGAAAAATAGGCGGTGACCTTCAGTTGCGAGTGGGTGACACCTAGAGCCACACCTCACACACACTCATACACACAGTGTACTGACAGTTTAGTGCATGCAGCAGAGCCCCAATAAACGATCACACCTTCCTATATCAAATTCAAGGGCTCTTCAGTCACTGTGAAAGAAAAGGAATGAAAACTGATATAAGTCAAAAAGTCAAAAAAAATTGGTCAAATAAAAAACGTTTTGCAGTAGATTCATCTCTGAATGTCTCTCATTGTGGCTCTTCTCTTCAGGATGTGAGACAGTGATGGAACCAGACAGATATTTGATTTGCCTTTTAAGGTTTTTGTTCACTTCTCTCAGCCTCCAGCTGGATGCAAGCCAGTGATGTTGCACTTCATGGTTAATGTCTTTACCCATAAGCCACCAGGGTGGACCCTTTGTCAAGAGTGTTTGAGTTACACATTAAATGCCTCCTCTGTATCTGCTGATTTCATAGACATACCTGTAACCAGATTAGCACTGAAACTGGAGGCAGGCTGTGTTGGAATCATCTGGACTGCATCATTTTCTCTGTTCAGTTGTTTTCTATTGCTGTTCATACTCTGCATATGTCTCAGTTCAAAATATTTGAACAAAAGCAATAAAGCATATATTTAACCCAGGTCTATGATGAAAATGAGAACTCTGAAAAGATCTTTGGCCATTTTGCATGCACTTTTGAGATGGTCCTTAACTTGTCAGTTTTATTTGCTGTCAAGCAGCAAACAATGCCACGCTTCACTCAGGAGGTAAAAATAACAGCTGTGAAACATCAGTCATGCTTTCTCCTGCACCGCACAGCTAATCTGGAGAGAACTGATCTTCTTTAGAGTTATTGAGGGTGAAACAATTTTGGTTGTTTCTGAACATCAAACTCAAATTCTATTTCTGTTTTCGTCTTGGAAAATCCTGGCCATGAAAGATAATGGTTACTCACTGAGTTCCACTCATTGCAGCATGTGTGTGTGATGTCTGTGTTTTCTGATTTCCACAACTTTTGGTGTCCATCTCTGTCCCCTGTTAATGATCCCAAAACTTTGTCTTTGCTCTGCTGGATGTTTTGTAAGACTCAGTTTGTTCCATTCATTCACCTTTATCTACACGCCCCCCACCCCCCCCCACCCCCACCCATAACAGTACAATCCATTTTCAGTGGCCACCTACCATATTAACAGCATCCTGGTCGAAGGGGTTCCACTCCACATTCTCAGGGTAGCGTGCCAGAACTTTGGACTTAAACGTTCTCTTCAGGGGACTCTGCTCAAAGTTTTCACCTGCAGAGATGACAAGACAGAGGAACAGGTGATTGGAGGGAAGTTGTGGTAAATTTGTTGTATGTATACTGGGCTGAGTAGTTTGGACAGGGACAGAAAATGCAGCACCTCGTGTTCAGTATGTGACTCTGGATGGAGCTTTTCACTGACAGCCACTCTGGCTGCATGCATGGGATTCCTCTCTGTCAGCACCTGGACTGATCTACATTTCCCCACCCCCCCATATCAACACACACCTCACTGGACGGAGACACACACACCTC
>BRZM01003131.1:75608-86812 GCA_033238685.1 Lates japonicus | reverse complement strand
TGATGCAAGTGACCTCTGCAGCTAGGCTGCTGCTGAAAGCAGCTGCTCTATGTTTTATAACAACAATGGTTTGATGACTATGAGTAATGTAGAAGGGTCACTCACTGTGGAAGAACTCACAGACAATTACCTATACTCTGCAGTTCTTCTTAATTCTAAAGCTTTACAGTGTTTTGGTTTTGGGGCCCAGCAACATATTTTGGTTCCTGTCATGGCTCTTATTGTGTTATTTCCAAAACTTGCAATGAGCGGCTGCTTCCAGTGAAAAGTTTTAAAACCCTCAGTACCTACTCAACGCAAATGACAAATGTTAGTGACTAGCTGGTAAATGCTGGAGCATTTAACAACCAGATTTCCTCAGGGTTAAGGTGGAAACCAAAGCAGAGCTAAAAGAGTGAATATGGATTACATTCCTCAGGTGGACAGAACATGACTCCAAATAAATGAGAATGAGGCTTCCATTATCTGTGATTTATAAATACAGGAAACTGTGATTGCAGGTTAAAGACATCTTCAAGTGGTGACCTCATGCTGGTAATTCAAACTTTTTCACTTAGGACCTTTAAAGTGACATGCTCACTGTGATGATCAGTAAAACTGAGGCACAGGCACTTCAGAAATAGTAGATAAAAGTCCTTCATATCTAAACTGACAGGAGGCTGTGATAAAACTTCTTGGTTGCAGGGCACATATAAAATAAATAACATAATAAAAGGCACTAAAGATTTCCAAGATAAACATTAAAGTTAAAGCCAATGTAAGGATGTAAAAAGAAGTTGTAATGATTCTCAGTATGTCAAGTCGTTTGGCGGTGTCTGATATCAGTGTTCCATCTCCCAGAACTTCTAGATGGACAACAGCTATTATTGATTATGAACTTTGTCACAATACCATCTCAGACTTAGGCAAACTCTGACAGCTCAAGTCTGGAGGAATTTGTACCTGTGCTGTGTTGTATCTCATCTAAAATAGTCATACTAAGGACTGGGTGCTCAGTCTTATTCATCTTGGTTCTACTACATGTTTATAGCTACAGACTGTTAAAGTCCCTTTTCACTGCTGGTCTGAGCAGCATAGACAAATAAGTACCACATGTCACACTCACCTTCATGTCTTAGATATGGCAGACAGTGATGTCATTTAAACATTTGACCCTAAGTGGCCAAGACTCTTGTATTTCTTGACTGTGTGACATACTTATTCAATGAGCTGTCGTTGGGGCAGTGTTCTGCACTGCATTTGCCATCACTTCATAAAACTACTGATGCTTTGGCATCACCGGACTGACAGCAGTTCCCAAACCCCCCAAACAAACAAGCATGGGCTGCTCTACTGAGACTGTTGAAGCAAATACAAATAATGGAATGACAGAATTTGGCCGGTGCCTGTGAGCAGCCATGTCTGTAGGAACAGTAATATCTGCACTGAAAAATACGTAATCATGATTTGTAAAATGTGTTGAAATATGTATATGTATAGCTTCTGATTACCATAAATGAAGAAAAAGCAGTAGTAAAATGAGATGTACTCCCAATTTATTGTTTTCAAATTTATTTGAGTATTTGGTTTCAGTGCTTTGTTGTGATTTGAATCCCTTGATTCATCGCTTTCATTCTATTCAGAAAATAAAGCTGTTGAGTTGTAGGTTGAGGGATGATTGATTGCAGGGCGTGGTGGTGGCTTCCTAGAGGAGTCAATCTGTTTGTTTTCAAAGCGAGAATGATGAAAAATGAAGAATGTTTTATGATACACGCACACAGAGACACTCGCACATGCAAATGCCAGTAGGCATGCAATCACGTCTAACTCTCTCCTGTGAACCTCCCTGTCTCTCACTTTGTCCTTATTTTGGTCTATTTCTATCTTTGATCCTGTTTCTCTTTTGTACTTACATGCAAGCATGCACGCGCACACACTCACAAACACATGCCATCCATCCTACCTATCTCTGCTATCTTCAGACAGCAACCCCTATTCCTTGCTGACAGTGTTTGGGATTTACTCTGGACATAGCCTTGATTCTCCCTCTGTGTCTCTGTATGTGTGTGTGTGTTTGTGTTGTGTGAGTGTGTGTGCATGCTTGGGTGTAAGTAAGAAGTAAGAATGGGTATGATACATGTCTCCTCTCCATTCCTGTAGTTGTCGTGGCAACCTGTGACTGGGCATGTCCTGCCCTCGCCAACCGTTTTGCTCATCACCTTCACTATAGATTAAAGTTACTGTTTTGACTCATTTTAATGTGCATCTAATTTACATCTGACAAGTTTATTAATCTTTCTTTTGACAAATAAGCTCTTTGATCAACTTATCGAAGTGTAACGAGAGGCGTGGTAGAACTTTCAACGCTGTTTGTTCAGTGTTTATTAGTTTGCAAGCTTGCACTTTAATGATTTTCACTCTGTGTTTACTGGCCAGCACAAGCAAACTTTGCATAGTGTAATTTCAGCCCAAAAAAGTAAACACATGGAGTTGAAATTGTGGGCAATTTCTAATTTATGGATATGCCTTCAAAACCAGTCTCTCTTAAAGGTCCAGTGTGCAGTGTGTCCAGGGTACATTTACGGGGATCTATTGTCAGAAATGGAATATACAAATATATGTTTTCATTAGTGTATAATCACCTAAAACTAATCATCATTGTGTTTTCGTTCGTTAGAATGAGCAGTTTATATCTACCTAAGGAGGGTCCTCTTCTATAGAGTCTGCCATGTTTCCACAGTAGCCCTGAACGGACAAACTGAACCAAACAGTGGCTCTATACAGGGGCCGTTTGCATTTTTACGTCGACACCACAGCCTGTCACAGTTTTACAGATTAATAACTAAATACAAATATCTAAATATACAGTGTTTCCCATATGGTGACTGTTGAATGATTAATAATAATAAAGAAAGTAGCAGGAAATGAGGGAGAGTTGAGGGGACAGGAAATTAGCGTTCTCACCACTAGATGCCGCTAAATCCTACACACTGCTCCTTTAACTGGTTAACAGCCTTAACGGTTTTTCTTAGCACATGTGATTGCAATAAAAAAAAAAAAAAAAAAAAAAAAAACCCAAATTGAAACAAGTTGAGTCAGAGTCGTGATGGGTGCAAAAAGTTCAAGATGGTGAATAACTGTTAAGAGTAATTGCTTTCACAGGAGAACATAAAGTCTTTTTCAAAACTGTTTTCAGCGTAGTTAACTGCGTAGATGGACTTTCATATTATTTTCCAGAGACCTGCTTTTATCCCTACTGAGCACCAGCTAAATGGCCTAAACGCCTGAATCTAACTGCAGTCCCATTTACTTAAACTGTTTGACAGTGGGCTGACAGAGAGCGCGAGAAATGGCGATAGAGAGAAAGACAGACAGAGAGAGGTTGCGGTATTTGTTCTTTGTGTGATAAATATAGGAGGTGAGTGGGTGGAATAAAAACAACCTAACACTCTAGCAGGATAAGAGAGGAAACACAGAGAGATAGATATAATGACACCAGGACAGAGACAATATGACATAGCGATAATAACAGTGAGAAAGCAAGGAAGAGACGTAATGACACTTAGGGAGAGATGCGATGATACTAATACAGAGATAATTGTGGTGAAACAGGGATGGAGGGAGAGAGTGGGAGGGATGAAGGGATGAGAGAGCGGGACAGAGGTAGAGAGAGGAAAGGGAGGAGGAGGGGTGATGGCAGAGCTGGGGAAAAAACAGATAGAGAAAGGAATTAAGCTGCAGGGAGGGAAAGATCCACGGAGGGAGCTACTGGGATGGTGATAATGCTGGCGTAATAAAGAGAGCAAGGATGGACATAAGGTTGGAGAGAGAAAGAGATAGAGGGAGAAGATGGAGAGAGATAGAGGGTTGCAGAGAGACAAACATAATGTGGGAGAGACACAATGACTCTGACACAGAGATAATGAAAAAGAGGGGGTGGCGGGGTACTTGAGAAGAGGAGGGGAAGAGGCAAAGAGGTAGAGAAAATAAGGGTACCAGAAAAACAGACTCCAACAGATTCCTCTCCTCTCCTCTCCTCTCCTCTCTTCTCCTCTCCTCTCCTCTCCTTTTTCATAGCTGGTATTGAATCACTGCAGTCAATAGTTCTACACAGCGTAACTTAGAAAGATGCATTTGATTTGTGGCGCAGCACGCCGTGGAAAGAGAAGGCCAGCATGTGATTTATGAGCCAGGGACCTTGTGGTCAGGTTGGACTAGAGCGCTCTACCTCTCTGCTGCTTCTCAGCACCTAAAATTTAACAATCTGTCTGACTGTTACGTAGATCTGTACACTGACCTGATCCATTACACAACAAAGCAGATGTTGTTTGGGTTGTTGGGCAAAAAAATGTAAGAAGTAATTCCTTTTTCTGCGTTGGAGATATCTAACGTCTCTTTATTGCGTGAGTGGAAGAGGTTAAGAATCGAGTGGCTTCGGTTTGATTGCAAACACGTGGCATGCCGCTTGTGGGAATTCCTCTTAGATATGGAAAAATCCTCAAGCAGTCATTTGTATTTGGATCTCACAACCGTATCTGCATGCAGACTTGCATGTGCAACCATTAAAGTGAACATAAAAAAACATGGGAAAAGCCTCAAAGCTTGTGGGATATAAATCAAATAAAACATACCTGAAGACTTTAGCCCTGTGTTTTAATGAAGACCGACACAGTGTGTGTTTGTTAACATTAGTGTACACATGTGCATATGACAACATGTTTTTCAGCATGTCTGCAGCTCCTATTTAACATTCTACTAATAGACACAGAATCATTCATATGACATACACATTCACACCCTGTATTTTTTTTTCCTTTTTCCCCTCTTTCTTACACACAGTTAGATGTGGATGGGTCAGTCATCACCTTCCACCTCATCAAATGAGGAAATTTAAACCAAAAATAATAAAAGCTAATAAAATTAGGTGTATTTGTTAAATCTTCAAGGCGTGAGATGTCAGAAGAAGGGAATAATGGGTGAGGAGGAAGGATACAACGAGAGGAAAACATGGTGTATAAATGAATAATTACTCCTGCTGTGTTTTTGTCAGTATCTACATTATTTCTAATCTGTTACCCTGACAACAAGACAGACCGGCAGACCAAAATTACACAGATTTAAATGTGTCTGCCTAACCTTTTCCCATCAAATTAGTTGGCAGGCTCTGATAATTAAAACAATAGACGGTACATGTTTTGTGTCACACAGATGAAAACAGTACCAAGTGTTTGAAGGCACAGTATTTGTTTTGATGGAGGTCACTATTCATCAGCTGACAGGTGGCCTCCGTCAACAGGTGTTGGATGTTTCCTTTCCTTCCTTTCTGCAAAACAGTTTCCATAGACATTTCTATTACCAGAACCACAAGTTATTGGCAAGTGGTGTGTCCCTAGTGATGGCAGTGCCAGCTGGTCAGCTGTCATGTCCACCACCACTTTGGTCTGAACTAAACTATCCTAACATCTATTGGATGGATTGCTGTGAATAAAACCTGTAAAAATGACGGTCCCATTGGCCTCAGCTGTCAGACATTAGCATGCTAACACGCTAACTACGATGGTGTACATGATCAGCGTTATACTCGCTAAACATATTAGCACAGTCATTTTGAGCATGCTGATGTTAGGCATTTAGTTCAAAGCACAGCTGTGCCAAAATACATTCTCACAGACTCTGTCTCCTCTTGTCTTTTCTTACCATGAGTAAGAAATGGTTGTGTTTTGTTGTCTTGCTCACATAGACAGCTGTTGGAAGGCCTGACCATATGGTTTTCAGTTACTGGACAGTCTCTCCAGCAGAAAAGTACACTGACCTAACAACATCTAACCATGAAAAGCTGGGACACACACACACACACTCAGCACTATATCAACAAAGAGGCTACGCAAAGTACTTTTTACTGAAATGCCCCAAGTATGGTGCTGCAATGTAGTATCCAGTATGATGCAAATGTCCGCTGAATTCTACTTATCCCATCTGCTCAAAAGTGGGCAGAGGGGGATCTGGCGGCGGAAGAGACCACAGACACAAAGACGGCTGAGGGGGAGAGGTGAATTGGGTTGGAAAGACAGCGGAGAACAATCTGAAATTAATCTGGACACTCCAGATGGTTTGAAGTTTGTGTATGTGTGTGTGTGAGAGAGCTCACTTACATGTGTACATCTCTGTTGGCGCCAGCTTGTCCATTTGTGCCCGTGTATAGGTATTTACGTATGTTTGTGTATTTTGTATTACCTCAGACAAACAAGAACATCTGGTATGAGGACAATGAGCAAGTTCTGATCTCATTTTGATGGGAAAAGACAAAAAACACACAGAAACAGACGCACACATAGTTTGTTAGCAGTTGGTTGACTGGATTGTGGCCTACTAGGTAGTTGTCTCTGGAGTGTACAACACATTTCTGTATGTGTGTGGAGGGTGTGTGTTCTTGGTGATATAAGGTTAATAAATCAATAGTCATCGCTATCTGAGAAACAATTACTGCTGGCTTTCATGCTGGCCACACACATACACACACACTCTACGTGCCCTGTATATTCTAGTAGCTTTAGAGAGTAAACTGTATAAAGTGTTTCTCGAGGAGAGAGTAGCAGAAAATGAAAGATGGAGGAAAGAAGAGAGGAGTGAAGGTAGAGTTTGTAAATGAGGGAAGAGGAGGGGAGGGAGTATTCAGAAACTCAAGGAACAGTGTGCCATAGTGAAGGATCCTTAAACCCTGATTGTCTTTCATTTTTCCTCTTTTTTATGTCACACTCTACCGTTACTTCTTTGATGCACTGGAAACTTAAAGTTGCATGCTATTTTTTTAATATAAAATCCCTTTAGCTTTTTTTCTTCTCATTTTTTAAAATCAAATCAAATTTTCAGTGATTACATTTTTGTTAGATAAAGCGACTGTAGTGAGCTTTAGTTAAACCTTTATAAAATTTGATCAGCTGTGTTTTTCTTTCACTAGTGTTGGCCTTCCTCATTCACCATATTTAATAAGTTTTGGTCCACTTTTGTTCAGTTCTGGCTGATTCTGGTTTGTTTTTGTCCCCTTCAGTTCAGTGTATAGCTTTCACCAGATTTCTTACACATTAACTTATCTTTTGGTACCTTTAAGAGCTGCTTTATTATTAAATTATTGCAGTTTTTCTCTGACTGTACTTCCTATTTAAAAGCTATTCATAAATTCTTCAAAACTTAGCAAGCTCTATAGAGTCTGTTCTAATGTGTGTTCTAATGTGTCTATGCAAATATGGCTCCTATGAAATATGTTTGTATGCTTATATACAAGTATTCAGTAGTGACTGACACACAGTGGGAATGTCGAGTGCTGAAAGTACTGCTCAAATAGCACAGATAAAAGTAAAAGTGTTGGAAGAGGGTATAAGCACTTATCCTTTGCACGGGATCATGTCCCACTTCATACTAGTTTTCAGCAGAGGCATTTATATTATATGATCAAGAGGTTTCTCTGTTCCACATGGTGTGCAGAAATGTTAAGAATGCACCCTCTGACAGATAAGTTTGAGAAAAATGTGATTTCCTAACGTGTTTTGCCAAAGTAATAGCTGCAGTACTGACTCAGTAGCAGGTTAGTGTTTATGGTTGTGTGTCTATATGCGTGCATTTGTGTGTGTACTAATGCATGTGATTAATGTTAAAGTTTGTCTATTAAATGTGATGAAAGGGCAGTGAAAGGGTTGTATGAGGTCCTATGTCTGCATGTGTTTAATGTCATGGGATTTTCATGAGTGAGCAATGCGATCACACGGTACATGCTGTTAAAACAACACCATACAATATTGTGTGCATGCTTAAGTGCGTATCAGCATATGTGCCATGGGAGGTTATTTCTGGTCTGAGATCAGTATACCGCATCACTACCATTGTCAGGATTAAAGGGTTGGAGCCATGAAATCTAAATGTATACAGTATGTACTCATACTCAGGCACTTTGCATGAAAGCTTCACATGACACATGCTATAGTGTCAAGGGAGGCTGTGAGGCATGTGTTGCATTATGTTGGAGGTCCTGCAAGCACAGGGGGCTTTCTGCTCTAGTAACGCCTGGCATGGCACATAGCAGATATTTAAGCTCTGTTCAGTGGTTTATTTCAAATACTCAGTCCATTACATTATGTCTAAAGGTTTTTGAGGACATAATTTAAAAAATGTATGATTATATTTCATCACAGTGGAATGGATTTACATTCACTCACACTTATTTTCTTGTCTTGAACTGTGCAGAATTTGACAGACGTTACAAGGCCACAGGCAAAAAATGACAAATTCTGTATCTTTAAAATCTGTGGAATGCAAGCCATTCATGAGCGTTCATCTAAATTACATACCTTAACTTAATGCAGATTTGATCTCTGAGTATTCTAATATGATTTTGTCTCATCTCTCTCTTCCAGCTGAATCTTGCGGTGGTGTAGTCCAAGCGTTACTAGAGCAGCAAACCCCTATTCTTGGGACCTCAACATAATGCAACACGCTGCCTCTGGCTCCCTTGACACTATAGCCGTCGTGAGCTACTTTGGTGCCGATGAGTACATGCTGTATACATTTAGTTTCATGGCTCCAACCCTTTAATCCTGACAATGGTAGTGGTGAATACTGATCTCCAGACTAAATCTTTCTGGCTGTGCTGATATAGCATACACATGCTGTATGGTGTTGTTTAACAGCATGTACCGTGCGATCTTTGCTCACTCGCCCGAAAATCCCATGACATTTCAACACGCAGACATGGGACCTCGCCACAGCTTCACTGCCCGCTGTCACGTTAATAGACAAACTTTGCTGGTAATACATGCATTGGTACACACACAAATGCACGCATATGAACTAACCATAAACACTAACCTGCTACAGATTAGTACTACGGCTATTACTTTACAAGCAAAAGCGTTGAAATCACATTTTCTCAAACTTATGTCTGTCAGAGGGTGCATTCTTAACATTTCTGCACGCCATGGAACAGAGAGCCTCTTGATCATATAATATAGTACCTCTTATAGCTTAATGGACAATCCGGCTCTGGGCAAGTGCTGCTACTGTCTGTGCTAACTAACGATACTCGGCACTCGTGTCGGTGCACCACTGATGCTGTATAACGCTGGCGCTGTTCATAAAGACAACTACATGAACACGATAAAGCTGATAGAGCTGGAAACTCTATAAAGCTTGCTGGTTGCGAAGGGCCTTGTGAATGGCTGTGGGAGGCCGTCAGAAAACTGCAATGTTTAATCGTGAAGCAGCTCTGTGGAGTACCAGATGGTTGACAGTAGTCTGGTGGCTGCGCGAACTGAAGGGTTTCAAACCGAATCGGCTCAGGCTGAGGTGGACCAGCACAATGGCAGGCCGGTGAGCAACGCCGTGAAAAACGCGGCGATCAGCGCGGGACTGACAAGCTCGCCCGGTCGCTCTAACAAGCCGTCGCGGGCGTTTAAAATGACAAGGTTATCGATAACTGGTTTCAGTGCATCAGCGACGAAGTATGAACATAAAGAGGAAAAATGAAGACGTCGGTTTGAGATCCTTCACTATCTTTTGTTCGCCGGTTTCTGTCCCTCTCTTCACCGACCTGAAATACGCCGCCTCCGTCTTCGTGCTCTGTTTACTGCCGATTCTCGGCTGCCGTCGCCACAGGCACGGCCAAATATTGACCGGCATCGTGTTCCGGCGATGGGCGTTTGACGCGTCGCCAGACGCGCCTCTTCACACGCAGCCAGGCGTAATGATTGTGCACCGCTCCGGCTGGTGGGCCTGATCAACACCTTCCATTATGTGCGTCTCGCTGTTTCGTCAAATGGGGATGCGGTTTCGCCGTATGCGGTGTTTTGCGGTGTGGGCGCTGCGTGACCTGCGCGAACGAATGAACAGGCTGGCGCGGGCTGCACGCGAGATGCTGCACATGCGCAGGCTTCAGGCCGTACCAGATCGGTGTTCGGATGATGCTCCGCGCCTCGACGATCGCCTCGGCCGTCTTCGCCAGTTCTTTCACGCGATCCTCTGCCCGCACAGGCGGATGAGACAAGTCAGGCCGGCGGACCGGCCGCGCAGATCACCCGATGCGAGAAAAGTTCGGTAAAGCGCGTAACTGGAAATTAATGTATTAACTCATCGGTTGATTCGGTGGGTCGATATTTTACCTGCTGGGGTGGCTCCAGTAACTGGCTCCATATCGTCAGGCGCTAAACCTGTGAAACAGACAAACTATTCTTGCTCGTATTGAAGACAGAGAGACGGAATGCTGATGATGTTTTGGCGCAGCTGCTGAACCGTGCCTGGCGTCGGCGTGCTCGGGGTGACGTGGCTAATGTTTGGCGGTCGCTGGTCACCGAGACAACGACGTTGCGCAGCCTGACGGCTGACGGAACCGTCGGGTTTGACGATATCCGGCTCGTCTTGAATTCGAACCAGAAGATGGTATTGGACATGTTTGCCAGGACACCACTGCCAACTGCTGGTTCTGTTGTGAGCTGTTTGCAGAAGAGCGTCAGCACCGTTGACGAGGCCGCCTGTCGGCGATGATATTCCGTACTGTGCGCTGCGCGGTACTGATCTGATGTGCCGTCTGTTGGCTGTCGGAAAAAGACCAGGCGAACACGTTTAAATGATCGGTGGTCTGCCGATCTGCTGTTGTCGGGGAGTGGCTGAATTAAGAAACTCTGGTGTGATGGCTGCATTACCTCGCTCATCTCGCAGTATTCACTATTATTTCATCTCACGCCTTAACCAACAAGCTCACTGAACGGCGTATTTTGGTTTAAACCTCGTTGTGGTGGTGACTTCCGGCAGAGACAATGTCGTGACAGCAATCGCCAGATGATTCTGTGCGGGGCAGAAACTGCAGACATAACTAACGCTGTTGTCACTCTCTTACGTAATGTCCTGTGTGAGCACACGCTGGTCGATGTTCGATGGGCTGCAAGACTTCGTCTTCAGGTATGTTTTGATTATATCTGGCGAACTTTTAGCATTCACTGTGGTTGCGCAAAATGCGACCAGGCTGTTGTGAATATCAAACTGCAAGCGGGCGCGGTTTTCATCATCTGAAGGCCCGCTCTTCACTCGCGCAACAAGATGCTCAACACTGGTGCTTCATTTTGGCAACGACAACGTCTTTTGTTGTAATGGTCGATCTACAGATACGTAACGATCGAACGGGTATGACAAATTTTGGGTGCTGGCTGACGAAAACAAACGCTCGGCATATTCTGTCAACA
>BRZM01003131.1:42361-64856 GCA_033238685.1 Lates japonicus | reverse complement strand
TCGGTATGCTTCCAAACCAGTTGCATGTGCTGAATCTAGCCCCAAACCAAAAGAAACTAAACCAAGAAAAATCAGCATGATGATTCCAAGCCACAACATGCTTACTGGATACAGCAATCCGTAATGTATATGAATGGTTCACCAGAGCATCAATACCGTGATGTCCTTCATTTCTCTTTGAAAAAATACAATGTAACCATCAACTGTAGTCTTCTTCTACCATGATATTCTGTTGTATTTATGGATACTGGCAGGAAATTATCTCTTTACTGGGGGTATGAAACGTGAAAAACAAACAAGCAAAAATTGAACACAAACAATAATCCTTTCATTTCATAGCCACTGGGGTTCACTGCTGCAAAATACAGTATTTCTTCTTCTTCAGACAACTTCTCCCGTGCTACAGTGTTATTAATCTTAATGAAAGCGAGCAAGAAAACTAAAACAGTTTTTCCAATAAATTTGTGATTACTGAAATAGAAATTTAAAGAGGACAAAAGCTGGTGCTTCGCTTCAGCAAATGTACACATCTGCCGTACTAAACACCTCAACTGGAACTTCATAGCCTGTGATCAAGATGGTGACATCTGCACAAAAGAACAATGAAATTGGACAAGTCCCTTACTTTTGGTTTTGCCAGTGTCTCCCAGAAAAACACTGATTTTTATTGAATGTGCAGATCAGTTGGCTATCTATTTGAAAGTTTAAGTCTCTTGCACGTCTAAACGTTGTGGTTGCACCTCTAACCACACCTAATGATGTCTACATGTACTGACATGGCCTGGTCTACTGTTATCCCTATAGCAGGGTTAGAAGGTTTGAACCACAGAGAGGTCATAAAAACTAAGACTTTAGCTTCTTAAGTTGCTCTTCAAGCTGGATTTTACTTTTTTTTTCCATGCCCAAAAGTTTGTTTCTGTTTTCTGCTGCAAGAAGACACTGAAATGAGGTAAACAAAGGTCACTGCAGTGAGTAGTTCTTATTTATTTGACCACCCAGAGCTGCTAGTATTTGGTCTCTACTGGTGAAATAGGCACAACATAAACAAAAAACATCAGACTTCATGGAGAACATTAATGGGCCTTTGAGTTTCAGGCAGGGGTTTTGGTTTGTCTCATTACTATATGTTTGTTGCCGTATGACTGCTGCAGCTGTGCTGATTGACAACTAGCCTGTTGCTCAGCAACAGGAAGATGCCTAAAAAAATGCTGATGTGACTGGGATCAGAGCTACAAGGAGGAAAACCATTTGTGGTGCACCTCACTTCTTAGATATTTGTGATTGTACTGTCATTTCTTCCCCCTATATTTGGGTTCTGTGATTTTTAATCAAAACAAACCCTGTGTTAAATCTGGAGACTATTTTCAAAATTAAACCACAAATAATGAGCTCTGTTCCTTACGTTACATATTCTTTTACTAGAAGTTACCTCAATAGTAACAGCTCTTCACGTGTTTTTCAAACACCGCTGCTTGTTCTGTTAGATGTAATTTTTTGACAGTACAACTTTAATGGGCTGTCATCGCATTCATTTTAACGTCACAGCTGTTGGCAAAGAAGTTCAAAAATAATGATCCTTTAAACTCTTGGTTTAGATTTTCTTTTATTTGTGTTTGCTGTTGCGGACATGAGACAATTACAGTGCAAATAAAACCGCTATTTGAATAAGTCAAAAACAAAACATTTCTAATTTTCAACAAATAGCTTTTAAAATTTAATTTAGAATTGTACATTTAAAGTGAACTTATAAACTAAAAGTAATGCTAAATGAGATGTCATATCCGACGATCAGTTCTGCTGCTCCCAGTCTTGTCTGATGTTGTCAATGAGGATGATAAGTATCTGAGTTACCTGTGCTGATAAACCCCAAAACAAGACTTTCTCCCGGAATGAAAAACGTTACATTACAGAGTGTTTCAGCTCGGAGGCAGTGCTAAAATGTCCACCTTAGATACATGTAAATTTGAACTCTGAACTTACAAAGGCAACAGTCGGATCACAGTAAGAGCCATTTCTTTCTCTCTTATTTAGCTCTATCCATAAAGCATAAGCGGTTGATTTATATTTTGCATTCAACATCATACATCATAGATGTAATGTGTGCGAGCATTGAACACAGGCCTAATCCTTTCCCACACGCTTGACTGACTGTGCCGGACTGGCTGAATGGCTGGCTGTCATTTTTAGAACATCTGAGCTGGCATTTGTCCATAAGTCTCCTGCCATTTCTGCCCTTTGGGTGTTTGCTGGTGATAATGCCGATCTACACTTCCTGAAAATACAGGTGAAAAAAGAACGTTGTTCCAACAGACCATCAAGGGTGGAAAGGCTGACTGGTAAAAAGCCAGTTGAAATGCCTCAAAGAATCTTTTTATGTATTTTTTCTTTTCTGATACATCAAAGCACTTTGATATCAGGCAAAAACCAGGTAATTAATTACACTTTTCCAGCTTTCATTTGTTCATGTATGGAAATATCTGCTCTTTGTATCACACACTTTAAAACTTTTATTAAATAATGACCAAAGTTCCACTTCATCTAAAACTAGAAAAATTTTTACACTCTTCAAATAACAATGTAGGCTAAAGAAACTTCTTTTCACCATGGTCAATTTTAAGTTTCCTTTGGGATCAGTTCTTAGTCTTTTATTCATTGAAAACTTTGAGGCGGTGTTTGTAGTTTCTCTCCTGTATATTCAGATAGAGACAGAGGTGTTGGTTTTTATTCATATGTGCTGACTGACAGAAAAACGCGATGAAATGGAATGATGTTTGTTCCCGCCATCATCTCTCTTTCTCTTCATTGCTAAGACTCTCCTGTTGACTCTCCCTCCCAGTTTGCCCTCTGCATCTCCTTTGCGCTCCTGCTGCGGGTTCGCCAGGAGAGAACTACCTGTTTGGTTTTGCTCTTTTTCTTTCAACCACTTGATGTGATGCCTCCTCATCTCTTTTTCTCAATTCATTTGCTCATTTCATCTCCCGTTCCTCATCATTTTCTACCTCCCTCTGTTTGGTTCTCTGCTAGCTTTTTCCCTGATTGACTTTTCTTGTCTCACATACATAAACACGCCCGGATAAACACAGCTTACACAGCTGGGAGGCTGTGGGATGGAAGAAGTTTCATTGGGGGAGAGCAGAAAATAACCAAAACAACTAGGGAGAACTCAGCAACTAGAGATAATGAAGACTAACTATAAGATCCCATGGACCCATGGTGCAGGCAAGAAAAGCGATTTTTGCCATCTCTATTATGTTTTAAATTTCGGCTCCTTTCCTGTAGAGCTCAACTAGAAGCCACATTGCTGTGGCATAATAGAAAGACAAACTGGATTCCACAGTATAGAATTTATTTATTACCTTGAAAAAGAGACATTTACACAATAATGTGGTTACTTCAACAAACAACAGTGTGAAGAATTTATACTGTTTATTTGGATGGGATTACGCTTTTTGCTGCCCAATAAATTTGGATCATGAGGAACTGTGCATTTAGTGGAAACTTCAGTGTTACTATTTAGTTCATCAGTTTCCTTGGCTAGATCTGCCAATTCATCCTAGGGGTCACCTGTCACCATTCACAGTCAGGATGGTGTATAAGCTGTGGTTTCATTTAGTCTGGGGTGTTGTGTGCAGCTACTGATGCTAGCTGTTGATGGTCAGTGGATGGAATTGATGTGTAGTCTGCTCTGTTACATTGAGGTGGCTGCAGCGGTGACAGCTTTGGTTCTAGTTGGGGCACTAAAACAGAGGCTGCCAAATGTATGATTTAGTGTTTTAGACTTAAGAATAGGTTGCCTCCATAATGTGTTAGGCGCTTCAACCTTTGCTTTTGCCATGGCTCTCTCAGAGCTCTGTTCCAAACAACTCAGAGACTTGTTTTCATCATTTTCATCCATCTGGTACGACTCTGTAATCATACTTTAAGCTTCTCTGATAAGTTGATAAACAGAAGTGTTCAAGCGATAAACCAAGTTTAAGTTCAGTTTTCTGACTTTCACTTTTCTGCTTTCTAAAGGTTTTAATTTCTTAGATATTTTCATGTTTCTAGATGTTTGTGGGACCGTGAAGAGACGGTATGGTGGGGAGTGTTAAATGTCAAATTTGCTTATATGGGCTGCCAGTGGTGTGGATAATTTAGACACTGATTTCATGGTTGCTACTGTGTGTGGTGTATGTCCACGCATGTGTCACGTGGAGTGTTGAGTTAGGTGTTTTTTCTCTGCTAATTTTGAGTTTGCCAAAACACCTGTTGATTCTGAATTTGATGGAAACAGGCTTGGCCTTTGCTTTTACAGTCCTACCATCTGGTTTTGTATTGTTAGGCAACACAAGCTGCTTATATAGAACACACTTGTCCATTTCCTATATTAGCAAAATAGAGAGCCTCCAAATGCTAATATAACTGTTGGGATTTGCATGCATTATGAAAACCATCGGTGGTGGAGGTGTGTTCACCTGTAAGGGTTTTATCCTGCCAGGCATTCATGAATTGAACTAGTCTCACGGTGGACATGCAACCCCAAACTGCTCACAGAGACGAAAAGGCATCCATGAGTTTCTACTTTGGAGTTGATAGAAAAATGTGCAGTTCCCCAAAAACTGAACTAAGTCTCATATCAGCCAATGGGTCAGCGCCAATATTTGCAGCCCTGCGCAAAATGGCACAGCACCTGGCCTGATTTTAGTTACTGTGCAGTTTGTTTTTCCCCCACCAGGCTAAAGGTTATTTACTGTAGCATATGGAGATAGTTATGATGGGACGGACTGGCTGACAGGTGTTTCAGAATGATTTGCCGCGCGAAAACGCACACCGTCCACGGTTCCCCATACTTCATACTTTCTAATTCAAAAGGTTTCAAAAGGGCCTCTCTTTCTCTGGTTCCTCTCTCTCTCTCTCTCTCTCTCTCCTCTCTCTCTCTCTCTCTCTCCTGTCTCTGCCTCTTGCTCTGGCCTGTATTTTAAATTCATATCAGCAAACTGACTTTCAGAGTTTATAAGCGAATGTTTATGTTTCAATCCAGTTAATTTCGAAAATTTGAATGATCTCATGGAGAAGGAGGAGGGCGGATAGAAAAAAAACAGGAAGAATAAAATAAGACTGAGGTTTGGAAAGGACAGCAAAGGAGAGGTTGAAGGTAAAGAGGTAACATTGTGGTGTATGTTAAACACTGGGCCTACTGGACTTTAAATGAATAATCACAGAAATACACACACACACCTGAGGAGAGAGAAATGGTTCAGACAAATGTCTTAAGGAATACTGATTTCTACTTTATGAATATAAATGTTGCTTATAATATTATATAACCACCTGTTCACCGTACCAGTACTAATGGGTGTGTTTTGTGTGTATATCTAGAAACAGACTGGTGGCGTGGGGCAATTGACAGATTGAGGAAAGACAATGTCAAGTATAGTGATAGAAAGAGAAAGACAGAGTAACAAGAGGGTTAGAAAAAGCTCATTGTGTTGCTAAAAAAACAGTAAAGGTCTTGAAAAAATATTTTGAGTACAGAAAGAGTAAGGGGCTTTTTCAATAGAGAAAAACGAACCTGTACAGGTCAATGCTTGACCTTCTTTTGCAGCACATTGTTTTAAAATTAAACATGTATAGCTGAGGTTAAGATTAGGATCAGGATTAAGATCAGGGTGAGATAAAAGTAAAAATGAAGAAAACCTAAAATTTTGAATTTGTATTTATACAGGCATAACTTGTGTTGGTATCCGTGACATTCACTGGTCAAATGTCAGCAATAGTTTCTCAGTGCAGTTCTGCTTTTTGTATTCCTTAAATTTTAAATGTTTTTTAAGGGAAAGTTTCCAAATATTTCTCCTCCCTCTGGTTTGCCTTTGATGTGTGATTAACTAGTAAATTAATTCACCACTGTAGATAGACTTGAAAGAATGGCAAACTTACTGACAGCTAGTAATATGTTGTTTCGCTGGATGCCAGATGAAATTATTTACTTTGGTGAAGCAGTACCTGTGATTCAAATGTCATCAGTGCAAAAATTCTCAAATTTAAGTGATGATGATGAGAGAAACAAACAAAATAAAGACCTGTAGCGAGCTAACCTCCCTCTGAAATATGACACTTGATAAATATTCATGCAAACACAACTTCTATTTAATCAGATTCTGAAAGCCACATTTAATGATCACTTCACTTGAAATTACTCTGTTTTCTGTGTTCTAGGTCTACTATCACAGAAATGTGCACATCTGTCGCTAAGCAAAGACCTTCACCAGCTCTGTTCTGATAAAAGAAATATCAGATAATAAAGAGGACAAAGCTCAATGCCACTGTAGTAAAAACACAAAAAACACCATCAGTACTCAGTGTTCCTACTGAAATGACTCTGTAATATTTTTGAATTAAAATCTCAGTCAGTAGTAAACATGCTTCTGCAGATTAGCTTGTTAGCAGTAATGCTAGCTCACTGAAACTCACCCTGCATGTCACAGCGGTCTGTTGATAACCTCCCCAAATGAACCACAAAAGGAGAACAACTGAAATTATGAAACAAGCCTGTCTTAACATGATAAGAGTATATAGTTCAGGATTAGACTTTGAAGTAAAGCTGAATTTATGTAGGTTTAGATTTATAGTTCAGTGTCAGGTGTTGGTAGCTCCGATGCAACACTAAATGGGTGTATCATATATGGTTATATTCCCATCAGCAACACTTTTTACATTGTTTCATTCACTTTGTGATACTGCCAACGGTGTGAAGGTCCACCTTGTCTCATTACTGAATGTGGGACTATAGTCTTCAGTTGCAGTGTTTATGTTCCTTCATTCACTGTGATAAAGAGCATGAGTCATAGTGAGGAGAAGTTTAGCAGTTGAAATGGCTATGATAGATTTGTGTTACTGTAGAGAGAAATACAACAGAGGTTTTTTTCCCAACTTCAGTAGCATCAGAAACCTGTAAGAGTATCTCTGTAGCTGCCATAGCATAACCTTGGAGCATGTGTATGTAGCCACCATAAGTAACCCTTTAATGCAGCTTTAGGTTTAGGTTATCTTCAGACAAGTGTTAAAGTGAGGTATATTGTGGTGAGAGTTAAAGTTAATGTTCAGGATGTGGAATTGCTATACAAAGTTATGTGTGTCTGTGGTGGAGTCTGCTCACATCTGCTGGATAACAATTGTTCAATGCATAGACACAAACCATCACTTAAATGCTCTCACTCGACTCAAGAAATGTGTGCGCGTGAATATTCCATTTCCTGTCCCTTGATTTAGGTGATAGTCGATTCATTTGTCACTCTCTCTGCCTCTCCCTCCTGCTATCTCTTCATCTTTCTGCCTCAACCTGTCCCAGTCCTCATGTATTCAGAAAAAAAAAGGATGCGGCTGAATGTCAGAGGCGAGGGGGAGAAGAAGGGAAAATGGCAGGGTAGTGTTGATGACAGGAGCAAGACAAGAAAAGAGAGAGCAACAGACGAGGAGAAGGGGGCAGGAGAGACGATACAAGGGACGAGACAAACTAAGGGGAAACGAGTGAGTGAAGCTGAATAAAGGGGAAGCAAGTGCAGATGATTTGAGATGTAAGAGGTGCAGAGAGCGGAAAAGAGCATTTGATCCAATGAATC
This sequence comes from Lates japonicus, assembly GCA_033238685.1. NCBI lineage: Eukaryota > Metazoa > Chordata > Actinopteri > Centropomidae > Lates > Lates japonicus. Next base: position 57,258 of record BRZM01003131.1, on the reverse strand, counting down.
CCTATAGCTTTTCTGATAAAATGTCATCAAATCTGAGCATAATCCAATGGCTTCTGCTGCTAAAAACGCAGATTTGTGCGATAGGTAAAGAAAAAGAGAAAAATAGAAGTGAATAGTGAGAAATAGATAGATGCTTAATTGGCTTTTACCTTGGTTCTGTTATCTATCAGTGTTAAATGTTAGACACTCTGTGCGTAGGATCTGACTGTCTGAGTCATTTTTAAGGTCTGAACGCCTGAATCACGGTAACACTGACTAATGTTGAATCGTTGTTAGGCTCCAAGCAGAGCTAATTTCTCATTGCAGCCACTGCCTCAGCTTGAAAAACAAAGTCATTTTACCAGAGTCTTTTGTGTGTTCAGTCTTTTGTCATTTTAGCACTGGATTACTTTGAATACTTTAAAAAGGGAATAAGTAAGTTTTTTACTGCCCAATAACATAAAAATGACTTCTTATTTTCTTTGCCAGGTGCTGAGATTGCTGTCTTTCAAAACTATTTTCAGCCCTGCTCCATTTTTTGTTTTAGCACAAAAACTCAGTCAGATTTTAAGACACCATCTGTGGCCCCAGCCACCCCCATCCATTACTCACATTAACTCTTACCCTGTGCTAACGTGTGTTTGAGTTAATGATCCTCTGCAGACATATTTGAAGACATATAGCGAAAAACATGCTCTACCTGGAATAATAATTTGTGTCTAATGTAGTTTTTCTAAAATTAATTACCTCAATAAAAATGTCTTTACACCCTCTTATTCTCCCTCATTGCAGACAAATGTGAACCGTCTTCTCATGTTGAAAATCTTCGCAAACATCATTCTCCACAGTGATGGTCTGACATCCGAGTGAAGTGAACAATGAGTAAAACACATATCTGAGCAGAAGGGGACTGTAAAATAGTCTGTGTCTGCCACTACTTAACACTGCTGCAAAGACAAAAAGACACTAAAGAAAACAAAATTATACAATCCACAGTGATGACTTATATCCTATCCTAAAATGCAAAGGATTGTAGAGCTCCAAATCTCCAATAATTGGGAATTTAAGCCTCACAAGACACAGGAGTCTAGTCTGTCCAGCTTCTCTCTCTTGGTTACAAAGCACAGTGAAGGATTATGGCTGCAACAGAAGGGTGGCAATCAATCAAGCAAGGATGAGTAAGGGTGCGAAGGAGGGGGACTTCTCTCATGTCAGTCATGTTTTATACACCAGAGCTCAGCAAGAAACTGCATGTTTTATTTCACCGTTAATTTAACTTTTTTGTTTTATTGCCACTGTCTTTATTTCCATTTCGCCTTCAAATTCTGATCTGCAGCACAATAAATTGCCAAATGCAACAGAATCACAGCCAACTGGAGGATATGCAGGGATGTATGACTGTCAAGTGGGTCAGTATTATTAGTCTGCAAGATTGCATGCAGACACATTAAGCAAGCATTCTTCTGCAATTGCTATAAATGGCTGCATAGATTTTTTCCCCCCTCAACAAGTATAAAGGCAACAATTACATAATGGTGTAAACAGTGCTCTAATTAAGGATTAAGAGCTTGTTCTGAATGCTGAGTTATCATTGGAGGCACTGAGACTGTAGCAGGTATAGTCACAGCGTGGCCAAACAGTGAGGAAAGAAGCTACTGTTAATACTATATTATTATTATTACTTTTATTGTTATTGTGAATGTATATTTAAGCTCCAAACAGTTACAGGCAATATTCTATATTTTTCTTATCCGAAGGAACCCCATATAGTGTTTTTTAAGAAGTCGAAATATTTTTGCTAAAACAGTAAGACCCTGTAGTTTTTTGTGAATATTATTCAGACAAGATCAAGTGTTTCTGTTGGGGTCTGTTTTCAGCTGCAGATTTGATGCTCTGTCAAGTATTTACGGCAGCCTGTGTTCATCATAATGCAGTGAACACGTGGTAGCTGTGTAACCAATGGGGGTTTGGCTGCACAACACTTTGGTCTTTTGATACATCTATATGTGTGTGTGTGTGTGTGCATGTATGTATGTATGTAAAGTATGTGTATATGCACATACTGAGTGTGTGTGAAGGTGCCCTTCAAATGGGCCTGCGGGCATATGTGACTGTGAAGCTTTTAATGTTCACACCTTGTCCAGAAATCTTGTTTACTGCTGACACACACACACACACGCACACAGGCATGTAGAGGACACATGTCATGGGCTTCTAAACAAAACCTGACAGAGGTGGGGGAGAATGAGATGGGAGAGAGAGGGTGTGGAGGAGGAAATTGAGGAGGAGGGAGGGGGGTCTCCTAATTCTCACGTCCTCTCTCTAATCCGCCCCTTCTCTCCTTTTCTCTCCTTCTTTCTCTCACTGTCTCTCAGAAGCATAGAGAATCAGTTTTAATGGTTTGTCAAATAATGCTTTTCTCCCCCACAGTGGATTGGTGATGCAGTGTTTGTGTTAACTGTGTGTGTGTGTGTGTGTGTGTGTGCATTTTAAAGGGAAGCTTGCCCTACTTTAGCCCAGTGGTTTTCTCTGTTGATATTGCCCATAGCGCCGGATTATACGCCTTTCAATGTGGTCAAACACACATATTCACACTCACAAAACAATACACACTCACGACATAGACTCAGAAAACAATGCAAACTCATATAAAACATGCACATATACACACACACATACACACCAGGGAGAATAAATATATGTATATAGGTAGTGTTGATTTTCAAACCCATGCATCAACACCTACACACAAACATGTGTCCAGACAGTGAGTCATGGTGTAAATTACATTCTTAATGTTTTCTCACTAGCAGCATTTAGATTATAGGCACAGAAAGTGCCTGTGTTGGGTTACGGAGTGTATATGTCCTGGTTAATGTGACATGGTAACACAGCATCTTATCTTACTCTATCATATTTTATTATATTGTAGAATTATTTTAATATAAACTGTACTGTATTTGTGTGTGTGTGTGTGTCTGTCATACTATACGTGCACTTACAACAATTCCTTATGTCAATATCGGTGTTCACTCTCAGTGAGCTGTGTTTTTAGTGGATCTGTCTGTTTTGTTTTGTTACTTTTGCGTGACTGTGTGTGGTTGTGACTTTATATATTTGTGTATGCATATTTATGTGTATGTTTTATCTGCTTTGCTCTCAAGGCTGGTTATGACCAATCTCTGTGTGAGACTGAGAGTGTGAAATGGATGTAATAGTGCGTGTGTGTGTGGAGTCAAGGTTGAAGCATCTTACAGTTTGTGTGTGTGATGGATAAAGCAATATATCTCAGGTACAGCAGTGTGCATGTGTGTAACAGTAATGGCTGTTTACCTGTAGGCACTTTGATAGATGGTTCATCATAGCCTGACTATTCTGTACCATAAAATGACAGAGAGAGGGAGTGTGGTAGAAAAGAGACTGAAGCAGACAGACAAATAGAAAGAGATGAGTGAAGGTGAAAGGTAAATGGTCAATTTGTTGATGCATTTATCTAACTCTCCTTTATTTCTCTGTATATCATCCAAAATGTCCAAAAAGTTTAAGAATCCTGTTTCAGCTTAACAAGTTTGAAGTTCAGTTCAGCTCAGTTTTCAGTTCAGTCAGCTCTGTCCATTGAGAGATCAGATACAGTCTGTGATTTAGCCTGCCGCACTGACAGCTGAAATGTCTTAGGGATGTTCAGACCAAAAACCACCCTGCATAGAAAAAGTGTTGCCTTAGAATATACATGCTGCCGCAGGTATCAGAAGGAACATTAAAATGATCCAGGGTGACCAGTTAAATGCAGGTCAATGGGTTTATCAGATCCCAAAACACTGCACAGTGCAAATGTAACACTTCTGCAGTCACTCTGATCCTGGTTGCAATGATTGCAATGTGAATAGCTGAATTACAACAAAGTATTTTTTGTCTCTTTTTTGGTCAGGGACCATGGTCAGTGCCATCTCTCTCTCTCTCAATTTTTTGCAATGACAGACCTTAGACATTTTTTAGACATTAGTGCAGCGTTTTTCACACAGTATTGATGTTGGTCTGATCATGGCCTTACACTGCAAGAATTTGGAAAGGTATTAATGGAATAACAACTTTTTACTTTAAAACTACAAAGTGGAGATACACTAAACAGTTTTTGGCAGTTGTGATAGCCATGGGAGATGCATCTCATCATCAGAATCCTGGTTATTTAATCACAATCGTTCTATCTATGGTTTGTTTTTTTTTGTTTTTTTTTTTAAAGTTTTGTTTTTTTCAAATGGATAAGCAGATTTGCCAAGAGCCCCTATGTCTGGCACATATCCATAACTCACATTCACAACTTTTAGCCTTTTTTTTTTTTTGTTGTTTGTTTTGTTTTTGTTCCAAGTGTCCCACATTACTGATGGAAAAAAGCCAATGTCAGGCTTTGGGCCAGTTTTCATTTTAGTTTTCCACCATTGCCATGTGATGTGATACACAAACCAGTGAACTGTGTACACACAATATATGAGTTTGACATTTGAGAGACAGAGAGAGTCTTGTAGGTCATTTGGTTACTGTCTTTTTCTTTCTTCTTTTCTTTTTTTTCTTTTCTTTTTTTATTATTGCCCTTTGTTAGACAGCATAGAGTGTGGAGCTGATAGGAAATCAAGGGAATGTTGCATTTGCATGGTCAGCAACTTAAACCCCAATGTCCCCTGGACACTCTAATACAATGCTACATATTTTCAGCAAATATTTTTACTCAAACTGTAAAGAGATCATTATTTCTTTAAAGCCTCAGGTTAAGATGCCCTAAGACAAACAGACAAAAAATAAACCAAAGAATAAGCATTGTCTTGTGGGCCTATGGTATGAAGGGTTAAGAATACATAAATGTCAACACAGAGACACTTGGCATTCAAATCTTCACATCCTGTGGTGAGTCTCCTTTCCCTTTTATTTCCTTAATTATAATTTGTAGGGTTTTCTTGCCATTGCAGTAACTGATGTGTGCTGATATGTAGAAATCAGACAATGCTGACTGACAGATGCCTATTATGTAACCTTGTTGTTTCTCACAGTACAACACTCTATGAGGTTCAGGAGGTGGTAAGTGTTTGACGTGCATTACGCCTCTATAGACTGGAAAACAAAAACAGGATTGTGTGTTTGTGTGTGACAGAGACAGAGAGAGAAAGTACTTTAGTCTGAAGGACTCAGAGTCTTGGCTAAAAGCCAACAGTCTGGATACCCACAAACCTTTGCTGATGCTGCTGCTAGGCAGAATGGGCTTTTCTAAAGTGCACTTAAACCTCTGTTGCCACATTTGAACTTTGTATGTCTCAAGATTGTGATTGGTTGCAATTCCACAGTTAGGTTTTTAGGGTTTTGGAGTCTTTTCCATGGACCCTGGCTCCTGCTGTAGATGTTGCTGTACAGGTGAAGGACAAAACTTTCAATTCAAGTGAAATGTTTTTTGTGTTGACTGAACTAAATATCTTTGTCAACATCAAGGTTTCATATCAGACAACTGGTTACTAGAAATAGCTGCTCTCTTTATGGTCCAATGACTAAATGTTCTCCCTTATCTTCCCATCTAGGAGTAAATTAGTGCTTTTATCACATGGGACCTCCTTTCACAACCTCTTTGTTTCAACCTGAGATCCCCATTCAATAAAACATCATCTTGTTAGGGCCCACTTGAAGCAACCAGTGACCCATGTTAGTGCCAGATTCACAGTTAGAAAAACACTGGTCTACGACCAATTGAGATGTGGCTTGATGCCAGCTGCCTACTCACAATATCCTGCTGCCCTGCTCCTTAACAGAGCTCAGACAAATTGGTCCCTCTGGGATTTTGTGGAGCTTTTTTGTGCCTATTGTGACCTAAAATTATGGTGACTTTTCTCAAAAATCGCAAAGCTATTTGCATTTTTAATGCAAGCTATTTTTGCAATATAATTGTAATAATTGCAAATAAATGCAAATTGCAAGTCAGGGGGGAAAAAAAGATACTGAGGCGGCATTTAATTCATTCAACAGGAATGTGATTTGTACCCAAACTGTAACTATGTGTCATGAGAAAGAGACATATATAATGATTTCCTGTGATAATTAGCATATTGCAAATCACAGAAAGCTGCTGGAAATACTTAAAGTGTTCATCTTTTGAATTTTCTGACATGAAAGTTCAAAGCGAAGGAAATGCTGCTCTTAGGCTCCAGTCTTGATAAATATACCTTCAACTCAGTGTCAGCACAACAAACACTAAATGAAATGCTAATTTTGGAACCATCTTTCAAGATTTTGAAGCATATAGTTTGATGAGTTTGATGAAAAATATCCACATTTATTTTTGACCCTGGCTTTGTGTTTTTCTTAATACCATTTAAGGCTTATAAAGAAAGGTACAATAATGCAGGTTAAATGAAATACAAAGTGCAAAGTAAAATTCACATTTAAAATAAAGCTCATTGTTCTCTTAATTATCCTATTGTTCATTATTTTTTTTAAAATGAAATATTATGTGATTTTATGTGGCAAAGTGAAATTTCACAGATTTTGGGATTGAGATATGCACTGATTATTTCACTAGAGTGCACAAACACACACAGAGATGTAGAGAATCCTGCCCCGGTAGACAGACAGGTTGACAGACACTGCGGGAGTGGGTGGGGTTCCTGGTTTAAATATAAGGGGATGGCACAGCAGGGCTTTGCTTGAGGACATCAGAGAATCAGTGGGGTTCTTACCCTCTTATCGCACACATCAAATGCCACCTACTGCCAGAGTGCCCTTGAGCAAGGCACTCAACTCCTCTCAACACTGCAGCAGTGCTGCCATATAAATCTGTGTGATCTTGTGTGTACCTCTCACTTCCTGTGTTTTTCCCCTGTTTGTATGTGTGTGTGTGTGTGTGTGTGTGTGAGTTTATGTATTTCAGTGGGTAACACACACTTCCAGAGGCAAAAGAACAGTAATTCTTCTTCAGAGAAATATCTGTTTGTCTGTGCCTCTTCTCTTCTCCTCTCTTCTCTTCTCTTCTCTTCTCTTCTTGTCTCCTCTCTTCTCTTCTCTTCTCTTCTCCTCTCTTGTCTTCTCTTCTCTTCTCTTCTCTTCTCCTCTCTTCTCTTCTCTTCTCTTCTCTTCTCTTCTCCTCTCTTCTCTTCTCTTCTCTTCTCTTCTCTTCTCCTTCTCTTCTCTTCTCTTCTCTTCTCTTCTCTTCTCTTCTCTTCTCTTCTCCTCTCTTCTCTTCTCTTCTTGTCTCTTCTCTTCTCTTCTCTTCTCTTCCAAAAACAAGGAAACAGCATTAATACTTTTAAAAGCAGACTTTTGGATGCAGTTCGAAAAAAGTTTGCTCAAGGCTACAGTGACTAGCCTTGGGTAGACTGTCAAAACTGTTCCATAGCCAGGGGTCTACAATTAATCCAGAGAAGTAATTATCCATAAATACAACTTAATATCTTATTTATTGCTCCAGATAATGTTGGTTGAAAATAAGACATTTACCACAATATTTTGGTTTTCAAATTGTCAATGTTGGCTTTAAACCTCATATCTCCAAAATGCTAACCTCCCTCTGTTTAGTTTAGGCCCAGTGCATTTTTTTTTTTAAACATCCAGTGGGTTTTGAAAGCAGTTACAAGGATTTCAGATGATTGCAATGTGCCATGGTAAGTGTTAAAACACAGAAAACTAAAAAAGGAAAAATGCTTATCTTGCCTGAGGCATCCGCTTTGTTGGCTTTTTCTTGAGCAGCACATGGAGAAAAAAAGCTCTGGAGTGTTTGTGTATCCTATCTGACACTGAAATTTCCCAAAATTCACAGATCCTGTTGTCATAGATTTACACCTATTGTAACAGATTTTCGCACTGTTTTCCCAACATACTGTCTGCAGTTGTACAGGATGCTCTGCCTGTCCAAGTCTATAATTTAAAACAAATCCCCAAACCCTACTTAATAACACTGTCTGTTTCTTCATCCTGTTTTCCTGCCATTTTCTTGTGTTGTTTTATGGTGGCAAAAATCTTATGCACTAAAACAATTTGGTTGGTTAATGTTTTCAATCACTTTTCAAGATTTCTTCCCTCACCTCCTCACTGCCTTTCTTTCTCTCCATCTCTCTTAGTCTTTGTTTTTCTCTCAACAGCACCTCTTGCCTATCCATTTACTCGGTTACATATTTGTGTCACTGATAGACTAATTATTCCGCCAGACAGAGTTAAAAAATGGATTACACTCCCAGGGCGACGGGTTGAAACAAATAGTTTCAGCCAGGGACATACATCTACTGGCACAAGTCAAAGGTGTATCCAGTGTTGGCAAGAAAGCCGTGCTCTCCAGACGGTGGTGGAAAATAGTAATATTTGTTTTATGAGTTTACATTGGTCTTGTCTCTGGTTTGTGTATGACAGATTGTTTTCTGAATGTCAGAGCCTGTAGATATGAGGAACCAAGATATATATTGCTTACTATCTCTCAGAATAGTCCAGTTTTCTGGGAAAGAAAGCAGTTCTTATTTTTCCATTGTACTTCATGTTGTTGTACATTAGATGAATGTGTTATGATGTATTGATGTCATGGCTCCAAAGGTCACAGATTTTAGGGGGCCCATATTATGTAAAATTCAAACTCAAGTTTGACAATGGAAGAGCAGTGGTGAAGGTCGCTCAGCAGTCAGGAAGTAGCTGCATAGTGATTTTAATGGTACAGAAGTGGAATAGTTAAGCCCAGGTGATAGTTGTGACATTTTTCTTGGAGGGTTAGAAATTTAAAGAATTTTTACAATAAACCCATCAGGTGACTCATAGAAGTTGTATTGAATGAGTACTGGAAAGTGGGTTTCAGCCATGTTATGTGAGGAACTGGAGTGTTTGCATTTTGAGGAAACAAAATGCACAACCCAGAAAGAATATCATTTTAGATTTTGGGGAACTCTGCCGCGGTCATGATGAGTCACTGGAAAAGTTGACAACTTCGCTTCATTTAGCCCTCTGTTCAACCATCTATTGTCTCAACTTCACCGCAGAACAGCAGATGGGGTCAAGTGACCTGATCAGTCATTAAATGGTCACTAAATAGATACTACTTCTTCACATGCCCTGTCCGGAATTTCCCCTGATGCCTGGTGGATCTGTTCACAAGCTTTCTTTATACCTGCAAAGGTGTTAAGATTCCGGGCTGCCAACATCACTCTTGATTTGGCTTTGTTAAAATTGTGATTGATACAGGTTGTCAAAGGCCATCGCTGAAAGCGATTGCATGCCACCTGCAGAAAAAGTGTTTTGAAATACATTCAGTCAGTGCGTTAATGTATAAATCCTTAAGAGAGGCCGAGGGTATCAACATTTAAACATCAATGGTTTTGGTTAAGAACAGTAGTATGCTTATAAACAAATGAGACCACTGCTCTGCAGACCTTTATATGTCAGCAGGTTTGATTTCACAGGTCCATGGAGCTTTATGTAAGAACAAAGTAACTGTGATACAATAGAGGACTGTATATGTGATATTATTGTAGTGTAAATATGGAGATTAAGTACAATTTTCTTACTAAGTATACATTTATGTTTTGAAATTGCATTGTCCATTTTCATGCCCCTTACCTATGAAATGAATTAAGCCTGAGAGCTTACCAGGTAGGCAGACTCAGAATCCGCTGCTGCTGCACTCACATAACACACTGTTCTCACTGCAAAATATAGACCCTTTTAATCATGGTGTTCTTAAGCCGTCGGTGCCTGCTGCCACATCACTCACCTGACTCCTGTGGGTTGAAAGCCCGCTTCCCACCCATGCATCCAGCTGTGGGCTTTGGTCTACCTTCTTCCCAGGGGAACTTAATGTCGTTCCCACTCCCTCCATGGTTGCTTCTTGCGACAAGGTCAGAGCCTAGATGTCAAACATCAATGCTGTTACATATTCTACATTCACATTTCATCTATTCGTGTGGAGCTGTTTGACTGAAGTACGAGAGTGAGCTAGAGCTGTTTGAACCAACTCTAAAAAAACTTAAAGTTATTGAAATTTTCTTAGCGGTGGACCGGCTTGTGAGCTCTAGGTACTAGACAGGCTGCAGGACATGTAAGGTCAGGCTTTGATCTAGATATTATTACATTGCGAACAGAAAGGCAACGATAAATTGATTGCATAAGCAACATTACTGAAATTATTAGTTGAGGTGGTAAACAAATTATGAGTGTGTGACAGTAAATAAATGAATAATAACCACAATCCCATCTGTGAACATCATTGTAACAAAATTACAACTGAATAACTAGGGCTGTAATGTTCGCATTTGCATCTACCAACACACAATGCTCTATGATATTGCACATGGACAGTAAAGCGCGTTTCTAAGTGCACCTGGTATTTTTGTTAATAAATGTGCAGTGACGCTCATTCTCAGCCTGTCACTTACTGATCGAAGAGATGCTGTTACGAGATGAAACCAGCCTGGTTCTTAGAATATCTATTCTTAGCAAAACAACCCGCGCTCACCAAAAATACTCTCAACTGTTTGCACCCGACTCATTTGAATAAAGTTCCCATCTGTTTTCTTCTTCTTTTCACCGTTATTGCCCGTCATAGTTTTTTGTCTCAGGTTCACCGGCAAGCTGTTATAAAGTGTCACTGGCTAATTTTAATACTGAAGAGAGAATATTACTGTTAAATATGATTGACAGTAGGCACATCACTGCTATAATACAATAGGATGGCACAAACAGCAGCTGCATGAACCTCTTACAAACAAACAACTAGTATCACTGGTAAATGTTACATCTTTTTACCATACCTTTCTACCTGTCTTTGTTGGGTTTTCCACCTGCACTGTGTAACTTTTGTGTTCTCTGTTTGGTGTTCATGTTTGAGCAGCAGCTGAATTTGGAGGTGTGGACACATCTCCCAAACAGTTAGAGGTCATTGAATTCAAGTTAGGATTGTCAATTTTATTAGCCCCAACTGTATTTTCCAGCTGTCACTTTGTTCATGAAATCTTACATACAGCTTTACCAATCTCCTGGGTCTCCGTTATCATGGCCTTACACCAAATCTGAGATGCTGCCAAACTGCTATAGCTGCAATCTTTTGAAAGACCTTTCGTTTACACTTATGCCAGGTTTTTTCCTGTCTAATCACACTTGGAAGTGTGGTGGTCATGTGATTTTTAATGAAAATAGCACTGATGCTGATCAATACCATGGTATGCCTTATTACTCTACTACCATCAATATAACCAGCGTCACAGCTATATGGGTCTGTCAACATGAGACATGCTGACAGTCTGATGAGCAGCGGGCGAAGCGAGAAGATAGACTGTTAAACAGGCGATGCAGATGGGCGGTCAGACAGATGGACGAAGCAACAGAGAGGCACACAGCAAGCTGGCTGGTTGGTTGGTTGACTGTAAGCCTGGCTGGCTGGAATCGCGAGTGGCTGTCGGATTACATAAGCTGGTTGACTAGTTGGACAGTTGACCCGACTGGATAAACAGTCACATATTCTAAACCGGCTCACTTATTTTCTATAAATGTCAAACGGCCGTAGGATCAGTGTGCTGGCCTGATTGGGAGGAAAGCAGATGGAAGGTGAGAGAGAGAGAGAAAGCAGAGACGGGGATATAGAATAAAGCCATCAGTCCATCGGTACAGTGACAGCTAGATGATTACCGTCGCCACCTGGATCAACACTAATTCCGACCGACTGGATTGACCGTCGGCGGGCGTGTGAGTGTGTATGTGTAGACACAAATCATGGCACCATTTTATTCCAGATGACAAAAAAGGGAGTTACGATGCCAGTTTGGGCTTATACCGAGTTGCCCATGCGTGCATTTTGTTTACATGATGATTATAACATTTAAGATGTATATATGGAGTATTATAACAGGGCATGTTTTCAATCAATACATAATTATTAATAAACCTTTTGAGCTAATCTTCATTCAGTCAGCACTGAGCTTGCCAAAACTTAACAACAGTTTTATGTCTGTTGCCCATGATACAGTCAGCACCCCTGGTCAGTAGTCCCATATGTACCACAACTCTCTAAAATCTCCGATTGATCAGTGTCAAAAAATTAACCTTGGCTCCCAGAGCAAATGCCTTGAAATGTATAAGGTCCGAAATTAAAAAAAATGAAGGAGGCTTAAACCAGTAATGGATATACTTATTTCACTTGTTCATTTTATTGCTAGATCAGATATTCATGCTGAATGCAACTGTTGTCCCTCAGGGGCCACTAAGGTGATTTATTATAGCCTGTGACCAGGCACTCTTCTTTGCGTAAGTTGAGAAAATAGACGCGACTGAAAATGGCACATCACTGAAGAAGCAGGACAACACATTACTAATGAAAGAAATGCTAACCAGAACTAAAAAAATATATGACAGATAAAAGCTCAAAAATGATAGATGGAGGTAAGGAGGGTTGAAAAAATGTGACACAAGATAGCACGACAAAGAGAAAAAGAAAACCAACTACTCACTTAAAGGCAGCTTCTACATTTAGTTAGCAATTATTTTGTATAAAACCCAGAGAGATCGCAGAAAATCTTTTACAGTAACTTGATACCAGTAAATCCAAGGATTTGCACTAGTAGTAAGCATTATGTCAGTCAAGAACTCCCTATATAATAACCAATGGACATTATGGATAAATTAACACAAAAATTCTAGTGAGCTACAGCATTACAGCATAGACTAAACTAGAAACAAATTTGATTTAGAAAATAAAATAAAGTAAAAGGTTAGAAAGGAAGGGGAAAGCTATGTTCCACCAGGGAGTTGCATATACCGATTTTATGACTTCAAATAAAGATATAATGGATATAGCCATGAATATTGGAGGAGCCGATTTGGCTGTCACATAATATGAGAGCTATGCAGCGATGAGTATGTGTACAGTTAAAAAGAAGGCACACGAAGTGGGTTTATTGTTATTACTGTAAAAGACATTAAGCAACTACTCAAGTACTGTAATCAACACAACTTACATCAAATATGTAATGTCATATATACAATTATTATACAATAATGAATAATGATAATCACAAAAGAAAAAAAATACACACAAAAATTATAAAACTATTAGCTGCCCATAACAGTGAACAGCACACTACATTTAATTAGCTCAGCCACAGGGACCTGAATGCTCCATCTCAAAATAACCTAAAGTTTGACTGGCTCAATATATTAGTTGAACAAAGGGGAAAAAGAGGTGCCAGACACTATTGTGGCTAAAATCATTTACATATAAGAAAAATATTTCTTCTTCTCGCTTTATTCTCTCTTGCCTGCCTCACCACAAACCCTCGTGTCCCTCTCCATTTTGCCCTTTCTCCATTTCCACTGTCTCCTTTCTCCCTATCTCTTTCTGTTTGTCACTTTCATAGTTCTTCATCTGTTCTGTCTGTCCTTTGTGTCCTTGCTCTTGTGGCCAGAGAATTAAAATTATTCATTTTCACTGTTGTCTATTTTCAGTGTCCCTCTCGCGCTGCTTAGTAGTTAAATGGCTTTTTCTTTTTTACTGGCTTTTTGGTTCATCTACCTTTCTTCCCTTTTCCAAACCTTTTTCGTAGTCTGCTCTTTCCACTTTCCCACTTTAATTCTCACCTTTGTTGTGGACCACCCTTGTTCTCACCTCTCAACAGACTCATTGTCATCACTAAAGACATGTTAGCACTTTGAATCTCTTTTAATGTTCAATTTTATTTACTTGTTTTCCCTCTATTCTAATTCTTGGTTTGTTTCTTTTCACTCATCGTAGTACGGCCTGTGTTTCAGAACCAACGATAATTGATTGAGCTCAAACATGCCGCTAATTTTTCTCCTAATATATCGTTACTTTAACACTGCATTGCAGTTTGGTTGCTTGGCGACATTCAAAAGTTAAATAATGTCATTGTGTTTTTAATTTCTGCTCCATTTGTAATAATGCACAATAAATGTACAACATTACAGAGCATTAAAATAACAATTCGAAAGAAAAGAAACAACACTTTTGAAATAATCTGTAGTTAACCCGGTTGGTATGGTTGCATAGAAATTACCAATATTATAATAGATTTTATACCCAGTACATCCTTTTGACAGTGCTTGTTCAGGTCTAAGTTACAGTAGCAGAAGGTTAAGTGCTAGGCGGAGTTTTCCTGCACATCCTTCTCTCCTCAACCACATTGTGCAGTTTCTCCAGGATACCTAGGTGTTCAGGCTAGATTGAATAGTCATAGTCATTTCAAGTCATAACTGTGTAAGTCAGATGTTGGGGATTAGATGTTTGGGGCCCTCTATGAGTTTTCTCGCTTATGTAGAGTTTTGTCCACATTATTTTGGCTTCATTATCAGGGTGTCAATATTGCTGTTCATTTCTTTCAGTTTCAGCTCTTCAGTTTTGTGTTATTTGTTGCCTTCAGAAAACTTCCGCCTTCCCTCTCAAATAGTTTAACCATCCTCTCAATTGTCTGAATTAAAAGTTACTTGAGTTACACAGGCTCCAGTGTAATCAAGAGCTCACCTTATAAAACAGAGTCAAATAGCACTCTTAATTTTCTCCACTTTAAGAAGTTGATTGTTGGTTATCAGTGCATATCAGAGACGGTATTTATTGTCAAAATCACTCCCCATCACTCTTTATGTGCCTTTCTTCAACAGAAGACAGTGTGAAACCTTGAGAGTAGTACTTGAGTCGGAAAACACAAAAAAAGAGAAGGTCTGGCGCAATTGGTTCAGTTGCAGACCCTGTGATCCAGGGCTAGGTCTTAACAGCATCAGGCACTGTCTTATTTACTTATTTTATTTGTTTTCACATTTGATGTCACCTCATTGTTTGCTTTATAAGTCAACAGTCAGTTAACTTATGTGCAGAGATGTATTGTTTTTGGCATTTTTTCAGGTTTGTGTTGTCAGATTCATGCTGCCCTCCCCAGTCAGCAGGATCTATATTGGCCTTGTGTTTA
>BRZM01003131.1:0-18297 GCA_033238685.1 Lates japonicus | reverse complement strand
ATGTTATGCTGGAACAGTTACGTATTGCTAGGGAAGGATAGAGGAGAGAGGAAGAAAAGGGACATACAGAATAACTGCGAACATGGGCAGAAAATGACAGCAGAGAGAGAGTGATGCTGTTATAATACACACCAATAAAACAGTGCATAAAATCATATTTTTTTAAAATGAAAGCAAGAAGCTAGGAGTGAGAATGAGAAGAGGAGAATGTAAAATAGAAAATGGGTGAGAGAAAACCTTTAAGAGTAGAGGCTGGGGGAGAGGGTGCGTTGAGGGGTGCAGGCGAGTGCAATGGAAGCTTGATGTTCTCGTGTAGAGCATGTCACGTAAAATAACAGCAGGGGAGAATAATTACAGGCATCTCAGAGAAACCACCAGCTTTCACGCTCATCCAAAACAATACACATGCACCCACATGTGATTGAAAAACAACCAAACTGAATACATTAAACCAACTGTGCCTGCTGTACACAAGAACACTCGCCATATCTTCTTCTACCCGGATTAAATTCCTGACCAAACATGACAGAGATAGAAAATGAGAAGGACTGATTAAGTACACATACTAATATTAATGCTAATAATAATGGTGACAGGACAAAACAGACATATAAAACTAGACACTACTGTGATTGCACTACCCTGCCAATGTCCTCTTGCCATGATTTTATAACAATAATATGTCTCTGCAGAATATACAACAGTTGTTGTTTTGCAATAAACTTCCCACCAGTTACAAAAAAAAAAAAAAAAAACAGTGTAAAACACTAAAAACCAAAAGCGGTGTGCAGCAAAGAATTTAGCAGATTTATTGATATGACTGGGTGTTTTATTTTATTGTCTCTTTTGGCGAGAGGCTATAAACAGCACAAAGAAGACGCTACACAAAAGTTGGAATGAGAAGTCTCTGTAATTCTTTATACCATATTGATAAATTGCAGTTTCAATAAAGCTTTACAATAAACTGCACTGAATCCTTGATTTGTTTTATTTGTGGATCCTTCTGAAATTGTGTTTTGTTTTTGTTTATTTTACGTGGGCGCCTGTCCGTGACAGCTTGATAATTTTGCATTGTGTGAATGTGGGCGGGTAATATGTGTGTGTCAGGGGTGGGAAGCAAATTAGTGCTATTACTCATTCTTTTTAATGGAGCTGTACATTGTGATTGTTTTGAATGTGGTTGGTTTTGACCTAAGTATTGTATTTTACCCACTATTTGTTTGTTTTTAAAAAGCTTTAGCTTTGCTGTAAGCACTGAGTCAAAATTTGGAAAGACATTAACTCCCAAAACGTGGAGTATTTACAACCGACAGTCTAGTCACCTCAGAAGAGCAATCTGTCTTGGTTACAATCAGACTACATGTTATTACACTATTTTTCAAGACAAGTGATGAAGCTTTGACATACCTGTCACCTGCCAAAACAATATGGCAAACATTAGAGCTATCCTGACCTAGAGGCTATGAAAGCACTTCACATCGTTGGAAATTAGCTCTATGTAAGCGGGTTATTTTTCAAAATAAATGAATTAATTAAATTAAAAGTAACTTTCTGAACTCCACCTTTAATGAAATTTAAAGTAGCCAAGCTTCACCAAAACTACATGCATCATTAGGATGGAAGACCTGCTGGTTCTGTTCTTTTGGGATTTAGAGACTTAGGCTGTTTTATTGCCCTCCTCGCAAACTGTGGTGCATACAGAAAAGTTTTTTTCAGCTGCATTACCGTCTTTGCTATAAACTGTGCTCTTTACTGTACTGAATATTTATTGTTTTCTATTATGTTTCCCCTCGTAACAGGTTTGATGAAGATCTATGCTTTTTTTTAAACAAGCTGAGGCAGAATGTAGCACAAAATGTGAGTAGTTAAACAGCTGGATCTAAGAATTGCCTGTGTGTCTGACATGTGGGTAAAGAAACACAAAAAGAATTTGCATTAGTCAAAATCTTTAGGCAGTAGTGCAACTTTTTGTACTTTATGTTTTGAGCCACTGGACCCTGATATGTAGGTGGAAAGGAGGAATTTTACCGCAAGCATCTGCTCATTGGCATTCACTGTTAACAACTGAATCACCAGGATTAAAATGAACGCACACACATACACACAAACTTGTTTTGCCACATGAGCCAGTCATCTGACAAGTTGTGTCTGTGTTCTGTGTCTCCTCACTCCCTGGATAGAGAGAGCCCAGTTTTCACAAATTGTGCCTGTTGTGTGTGCATGTTACTGATCTCTGTACATAACTTAATTTGAGGGCCAGCAGTTGGTGTTTTTGTCCTGCTAGGTGTTTGTGGATCAAACAATGATGGGTTTTGTTGTTGTACACTCAGGGCTTGCAGTATATATGTGATTTGATTGAATGAGCCTGTCTGAGAACGTTTTAAGGCCAGTAATCCTACAGTCGCTAAAGGACCTTCCTGTGAAATGAAAAACCACAAATGTTCCAATTTCACCTTCATGTTTTACTAATCTTTTCACTGGTTCTCTTGCTTTTCCTCAACAGCTACATTTCACTTCCATGATCCGCCGTATTTTGTGGCCTTGCAGAGTTACACCAATAAAATATAGTCTGACCAGGAATGTGTTTTTATTTGATTTGTATTTTGTTTTCCGCTGGACTGTTTCAGCCAGACTAACCAGCAGCCAAGACACAACAATGGCTCACTTAGTTTACCGTCACATACAATTCATTGTGTACCCTAGGTAAATAGTTGAGGTGAATTCAAAGCCTGGTGGCACTGACAGTGCTGTTTTAATCATATCATCTGTTGTCAGTCAGTCATGGCACTTTATTACCAGAGCAGCCCTGTGACACTGCAAACACGGTGCAGGTCAAAAAAATCCTCATCCATTTTTCTGTTAATTAAATTTCCATGAGGGTCAGGAGCTCAGTGGGCAAAAGTAGGCAGTGACCGCTTTCCTGGATTAGAGTGACAAATGTGTCTCATTTCTGTCAGGGAATGTAACTAATTCATTTTGTCACCAGGTCACACAGCAGCCAGAAGATTTCACCGGCTGTAATTCATAGCGAGAATTTGTCACAGTAAAAGAAAAAAAAGGCTGAGCAGTGCTGATGATCACAAAAGTGGTTAAGACTACAACTACAACAAAACTCTTACTACCCTTTGGTTAGGTGGCTTTTTAGTTAATGCCCTTCAACAATACCTAATCAGATACATGCTTGATAGTACAGTAAATTTGACATGTTGCCTTGGCAGCTGAGGATCAAGGCTCTGCACATTCAGCTGGCCTACTGAGGAGTATTTGCCAATGCCATATTTTCTACAGATTCATCCTGGTGCTGTCTGTGCTGGAGGATAAGTCGACAGACAAAATGAAATTCATAGCTTACTGTTGGGGGGGTCTACAAGATATTGCATTATTATCATTTCATTTCTTCCTGTAACACGGTGATGTAAACACCATTGTTTTGATTTCAGTAATAACAGTGCAGCTGTGTCATGATGATAATTCTGTTAGTGCATTACACAGCATATCGATGCTTATTCAGTGAATTAAAACCTGTGTTGGTCATTGTCCTGCATGCTCTCAGAATTCATGTGCATGCAACTGCCTCTGTGGTGATCATAGGAGGGAGAAGCATCAACAACACATCATGTGTAATGAATGCGTAAACCACTGGTAAATAAGCTGGCCGTGAAACAGCTAGGTATTGATCACCAAACTTTTTTTTTAATAGCTCACAACTTTGCTCTTACCAGCTTTGTTTTTAGCCACAAGCAGCTATTTTAGGGGAAAAAATATGGATAAACCCTATGTACACTGCCTGTTGCATCAAAGAGCAGGACCCAACTGTACCCTCTGTAGTTGGTGGAGATCAAAACACAGAGCTAAAAGGAGGATGAATACCAGACTTACTGTACAAAACAATTACAAATGAATACTGATGTTGCTCTGTGTCTGCTGAATGTGTAAACTGCCAACTGTTTACCAGCATGTGCCACGAAAACTTAATGAAGTGAAAATATGTCAGCACTGTGTTTTCCGCTTTGCTGCCCCCTTTTGGCAAAAAAATGTAAGTGATGAAAGACATGTTATTACTTTCATAGCTGATAATGAGCATTTTAGGGCAGCATTAAATACAAACAGTCGTAGATTACTTTTTCTTGGTGTCTTTCCTAAATCTAGGTCTGAAGTTAATTCAAAGTTATCTTCTCCTCTTTGAACAACTATCTTTTGCCTTTATTGTCCCTTGAGCCTCACTTTGTTTGAAATAATATCAAAACAGATTGAATAGAATAGCTATATTATAGTTTTTCACAACCTCCAGCAAAATAAAACTAATGTTCCTTGAGTATTTGTGTTAGTAAGTTAGTAAGTAAGTCCCTGCATATGTGACTGACCATTAGATCCATGATGCACCAACAAATTTACTGAATGTTGTCGGCCTAAGAGTGTGTGTGTGTGTGTGTGTGTGTGTGTGTTTGGCTGAGGTGCCACCTATATGCTGTACTTTATAAGAAGAACACAAAACAGTGAAAGGATGTTTAAACTTTATCACCCCTTCTTCAGAGGAAGCGTATGTGTGTGTAGTGTGTGTGTGTGTGCATAGGTGTGTGTGAGTCAAAGTGAGTGTGAGTGTGTGTGTGTGTGTGTGTGTGTCAATGTGAAGTCTTTGATGTATGATCAAGGATTCTTATTGTTCACGGCATGACTCCGGCTAGCATAAACACCACACAACACTTTCATCTAACATGCACTCAGATAGTCACACACCCACATTTGGACACACCTACATGCACACACGCATACAAACACACATACACCTAAATCCACACAGAATCAAATGCACATCATTCAGTGATTGCTGTAAAATGGAATAGAGGAAAAAGGCAAACGGGGGAGGACTGGAAGGCAGCACTCTCACCCACACGCCTTTCGCTCTTTCCTTTGTCCCTTCTCTCTGCCTCTATTTCATTCTTTTCAATATCCTCCCCCCCTTGCCCTCCTTTTCTTAACATCCCTCAATACCCACTCTTCCTGTGTCATTGTTTCCTACCCTCCCACCCCCCAATGTCTGAATCCACATTAACCTTTGAAAGCTTTATTTTATCTTCACATTCTTTGGTGTTTCCCATCTTCCCTTTGTAAACTGTCTCTATGTATTAGCTAGCACTTAGCATTTTTGCATTCACATCACTTCACATGTCTTACCTTTAAAAGCATTTCTAAATAACTGAACTGAAATTATGTAGTCTCCACAAGCCTTATACATCAGACTTCATTCTCTCATCCACCATTTCATCTTCTCTTTTATATATCTTCATCGTTAGTCTTTCCATATTCATCTTTTGAATCTATTCCAGTATAATTTCCATAATATTTTTATGGCCTCTGTATCACATTTTCTCTCCACTATACATGCTTTGTGATTTTTGTTCCTCTCTCTTTGATTTTTTTTTCTCCTTCTGCTGCTCACCTTTCAAAATAGACTAGATCTTTTCTGCTTTCATTAGCTGTTTCAAAGCTTGGCTTTAAAGGTCTCTTAGTAACTAAAGTCCTGAGGTAATATCTCTGTGGCCCCCACCTAACTTCTTCTTTTATACACAGAATATTTATTTATTTCTCATTCAACGATTTTTAGAATTGCAGTGCCTTGTCAGACATGGAAATATTCCTGAAAGTGTATGTGTGCAGTATATATATACCAACTTTATTAAATTCCATTGTGACACTCCAGTGCAAGATGGAAAAATGCAATTAAGTGCAAATACATAGTACACACATTTGCTGGCATTTCTATAAAATAGTTGGAAAAAGTGCTTCAAAGTCATATTCGTTCATTTGGTATCATTTTGAGATACTGAGGAAATGAAATGTTCGTATTACTTTAGGAAATGTAATAAGCGAATAGGCCAATTGAAAGATGTATTGCAGGGAAATGTCAAAGATATTCCTGAAAGGGTGGTGCACAAGGCTGCAGGCTGTGTGCTGAGTGGTCTATGGGCTGTAGGATCATGAGTTTGCTGTGATACAGGTTGAACTATTAAACTTTTACAGTGAATTCAATGGAATGACACATTGAGTTATTCATTATTAAACAAACTAATGTATTTAACTGGTTCTTAGTGCCTAGTTGGATGACGCAATTATAGTGTTTAAATCACCATGAAAGTGTCCATGTGTTTCTGACCAGGTGCGGACACTAATCAACAATAAAATACCAGCGGTTTATCCATAACATAAGTTATGGTCTTACCTGCATTGATCTCTTTTGACAGTTATTTTTATAGGTTAGAGACACTGGGAAATCATCATGCTCATAAAACTAAACGCAAGAAACATAGCTAATAGTAAGAGTGGACTGGATGATTTTATATATAATATTTTTGAAGAAGATACCTAAAAGAGATGAGGCTGGTGATGAGAGAGAATGAGTCTGATGTGAGACCTGGAGACGCCTCATGCTCTAGTTATTTAGAAGCCTTTGGTAGAGCTGAGGCAGTGATGTGAATGCAAAAATGCTAAGTGCTAAACTGTACGAGACTTGGTTACAAAAGGAAGATGAGGAAACACCAAAAGAATGTAGAATAAAATAAAACTTTCAAAGGTTAATGTGGATTCAGACATTGGGGTGTGGGAGGGTAGGAAACAATGACACAGGAAGAGTGGGTATTGAGGGATGTTAAGAAAAGGAGGGCAAGGGGGGGAGGATATTGAAAAGAATGAAATAGAGGCAGAGAGAAGGGACAAAGGAAAGAGCGAAAGGCGTGTGGGTGAGAGTGCTGCCTTCCAGTCCTCCCCCGTTTGCCTTTTTCCTCTATTCCATTTTACAGCAATCACTGAATGATGTGCATTTAGATTCTGTGTGGATTTAGGTGTATGTGTGCTTGTATACGTGTGTGCATGTAGGTGTGTGCAAATGTGGGTGTGTGGCTATCTGAGTGCATGTTAGATGAGTGTGTGTGGTGTTTATGCTAGCCGGAGTCATGCCGTGAACAATAAGAATCCTTGATCATACATCAAAGACTTCACATTGACACACACACACACACACACCTCTGACACACTTATGCACACACATACGCTTCCTCTGAAGAAGGGGTGATAAAGTTTAAACATCCTTTCACTGTTTTGTGTTCTTCTTATAAAGTACAGCATATAGGTGGCACCTCAGCCAAACACACACACACACACACACACACACTTCTAGGCCGTCAACATTCAGTAAATTTGTTGGTGCACATGGATCTAATGGTCAGTCACATATGCAGGGACTTACTTACTACTTACTAACACAAATACTCAAGGAACATTAGTTTATTTTGCTGGAGGTTGTGACTGTCTAGCTATTCTATTCAATCTGTTTTGATATTATTTCCAACGAAAGTGAGGCTCAAGGGACAATAAAAGCAAAGATAGTTGTTCAAAGGAGAAGATAACTTTGAATTAACTTCAGACCTAGATTTAGGAAAGGCCACCAGAAAAAGTAATCTACATGTTTAGCTGCTGCCCTAAAATGCTCATTATCAGCTATAGTAATAACATGTATATCACTTACATTTTGCCAAAAGGGGCAGCAAGCAGAAAAACACAGTGCTGACATATTTTTACTTCTTAATTTCAATGGCATGCTGGTAAACAGTTGGCAGTTTACACATTCAGGAGACACAGAGCAACATCAGTATTCATTTGTAATTGTTTGTACAGTAAGTCTGGTATTCATCCTCCTTTTAGCTCTGTTTTGATCTCCACCAACTACAGAGGGTAATAGCTGGGTCCTGTTTGATGCAACAGGCAGTGTACATAGGGTTTATCCATATTTTTTCCCCTAAAATAGCTGCTTGTGGCTAAAAACAAAGCTGGTAAGAGCAAAGTTGTGGGCTATTAAAAAAATAGTTTGGTGATCAATACCTAGCTGTTTCACGGCCAGCTTATCTACCAGTGGTTTACGCATTCATTACACATGATGTGTTGTTGATGCTTCTCCCTCCTATGATCACCACAGAGGCAGTTGCATGCACATGAATTCTGAGAGCATGCAGGACAATGACCAACACAGGTTTTAATTCACTGGAATAAGCACGACATGCTGTGTAATGCAATTAACAGAATTATCACTGGGCGACACAGCTGCACTGTTATTACTGAAATCAAACAATGGTGTGTTTACATCACCGTGTTACAGGGAAGAATGAAATGATAATAATGCAATATCTTGTGACCCCCCCCCCCCAACAGTGTTTACACCTCATATTTTGTCTGTCGAATTTATCCTCCAGCACAGACAGTAACCAGGATGAACTGTATAGAAATATGGCACAGCATAAAATACCCTCAGCAGTCACTGAATGTGCAGAGCCTTGATCCTCAGCTGCCGAAGGGTAAAATGAAGGTCAAATTTACTGTACTACTGCTACGTAATCTGATTAGGTATTGTTGAAGGGCATTAAATTCAAAAGCCACCAACTAAAGGGTAGTAAGAGTTTTGTTGTAGTTGTAGTCTTAACCACTTTTGTGATCATCAGCACTGCTTCAGTCTTTTTTTTTTTCTTTTACTGTGACAAATTCCCTGCTATGAATTACAGTGCCTGGTGAAATCTTCTGGCTGCTGTGTGACCTGGTGACAAATGAATTAGTTACATTCCCTTGACAGAAATGAGACACATTTCAGTCACTCTAACTAGGTGCGGTCACTGTCGACTTTGCCCACTGAGCTCCTGACCCTTGGCTATGAAATTTAATTAACAGAAAAATGGGATGAGGATTTTTTGACCGGTGCACTGTGTTTGGTGGCAGTGTCACAGGGCTGCTCTGGCAGTACTGAAGTGCTGCTGGACTGACTCGACAACAGACAGATATGATTAAAAACAGCACTGTCAGTGCCACCAGGCTTTGAATTCACCTCAACTATTTACCTTAGGTACACAATGAATTGTATGTGATTTGCAATCCAGTGAGCCATTGTTGTGTCTTGGCTGCTGGTTAGTCTGGCTGAAATAAAACCAGCGGTGGAAAAACAAAGCTACAAATCAAATAAAAAACACATTCCCTGGGTCAGACTATATTTTATTGGTGTAACCTTCAAAAAGGCCACAAAAACAGCCATGGATCACGGGAGAAGTGAAAATGTAGCTGTTGAGGAAAAGCAAGAGAACCAGTGGAAAAGATTAGTGTAAAACATGAAGGTGAATGGGAACATTTCAGGTTTTTCATTTCATACAGGAAGGTCCTTAAAGGAGACTGTAGGATTACTGGCCTTAAACGTTCTCAGACAGGCTCATTCAATCAAATCACATATATACTGCAAGCCCTGAGTGTACAAATAAAAACCCATCACGTTTGATCCACAAACACTCAGCAGGACAAAAACACCAACTGCTGGCCCTCAAATTGCAGTTATGCACAGAGACTCGCAATGATGCACACAAACAGGCACAATTTGTGAAAACTGGGCTCTCTCTGTATCCAGGGAGTGAGGAGACACAGAACACAGACACAACTTGTCAGATGACTGGCTCATGTGGCAAAAACAAGTTTGTGTGTATGTGTGTGCGTGTTCAGCTTAATCCTGGTGATTCAGTTGTTAACAGTGAATGCCAACAGCAGATGCTTGGTGGTAAAATTCTCCTTTCCACCTACATATCAGGGTCCAGTGGCCACCAAACATAAAGTACAAAAAGTTGCACTACTGCCTAAAGATTTTGACTAATGCAAATTTTGTGTTTCTTTTACCCACATGTCAGACACACAGGCACTTAGATCCAGCTGTTTAACTACTCACATTTTGTGCTACATTCTGCCTCAGCTTGTTTAAAAAAAAAAAAAAGCATAGATTCCCATCAAACCTGTTATTGCAGGGGAAACATAATAGAAAACAATAAATATTCAGTACAGTAAAGAGCACAGTTTATAGCAAAGAATGGTAATGCAGCTGAAAAAACTCTTTCTGTATGCACCACAGTTTGCGAGGAGGGCAATAAAACAGCCTAAACAAACTTCTAAATCCCAAAAGAACAGAACCAGCAGGTCTTCCATCCTAATGATGCATGTAGTTTTGGTGAAGCTATTACTTTAAATTTCATTAAAGGTGTGAGTTCAGAAAGCATTTTTAATTTAATTAATTCATTTATTTTGAAAAATAACCCGCTACATAGAGCTAATTTCCCACTGATGTGAAGTGTTTTCATAGCCTCTTAGGTCAGGATAGCTCTAATGTTTGCCATAACTGTTTTGCACAGGACAGGTATGTCAAAGCCATCACTTGTCTTGAAAAATAGTGTAATAACATGTAGTCTGATTGTAAACTAAGACAGATTGCTCTTCTCTGAGGTGACTAGACTGTTTGCTGTAAATACTCCACGTTTTGGGAGTTAATGTCTTTCCAAATTTTGACTCAGTGCTTACAGCAAAGCTAAAGCTTTTTTTTAAAACAAACAAATAGGTGGCAAATACAATACTTAGGTCAAACCAACCACATTCAAAACAATCACAATGTACAGCTCCATTAAAAAAGAATGAGTAATAGCACTAATTTGCTTCCACCCCTGACACACACACATACCTGCCCACATTCACACAATGCTAAAATTACCGTAAGCTGTCACGATACAGGCGCCTACGTAAAAATAAACAAAAACAAAACACAATTTCAGAAGGATCCATAACAAATAAAACAAATCAAGGATTCAGTGCAGTTTATTAAAGCTTTATTGAAACTGCACAATTTATCAAGTGGTATAAAGAATTACAGAGATTTCCCTCATCTCCAACTTTTTGTGTAGCGTTCTTCTTAAAAGTGCTGTTTATAGCTCTCCCTTACAAAGAGATGCCAATAAAAATAAAAAACACCCAGTCAATATCAATAAATTCAAGCAATTCTTTTGCTGCACACTCATTTTGGTTTTTAGTATGTTTTGCCACTGTTTTTTTTTTTTTTTTTTTTGTAACTGGTGGGAAGTTTATTGCAAAACAACTGTTGTATATTCTGCAGAGACATTGTTATTGTTATAAAATCATGGCAAGAGGACATTGGCAGGGTAGCAATCACAGTAGTGTCTAGTTTTATATGTCTGTTTTTGTCCTGTCACTATTATTATTAGTATTAATATTAGTATGGGTGGTAGTCTTCTCATCAGTCTCTTCTCATTTTCTATCTCTGTCATGTTTTGTCAGGAATTTAATCTGCAGAAGAAGATAAGGGACAGAGTGTTCTTGTGTGGGCTACAGGCACAGTTGGTTTTAATGTATTCAGTTTGGTTGTTTTTCAATCACATGTGGGTGCATGTGTATTGTTTGGATGAGCGTGAAAGCTGGTGGTTTTCTGAGATGCCTGTAATTATTCTCCCCCTGTTGTTATTTTACGTGACATGTTTCACACGAGAACATCAAAAGTTTCTCTCCATTGCACTCGCCTTCTTACATTCCCTCAACGTACCCTCTCCCTGAGCTCCCTCTCTTCACTTCCTTAAAGGTTTTCTCTCACCCATTTTCTATTTTACATTCTCCTCTTCTCATTCTCACTCCTAGCTTCTTGCTTTCATTTTAAAAAAATATGATTTTATGCACTGTTTTATTGGTGTGTATTATAACAGCATCACTCTCTCTCTGCTGTCATTTTCTGCTCCATGTTCCTGCAGTTATTCTGTATGTCCCTTTCTTCCCTCTCTCCCTCTATCCTTCCCTTCCTCTAGCTGCCCTTCACCCTCTGCTGAAAGATGGATGGATGGAACAAAGTGGTTAATGAATCAGTGAATGATTTTATATGTGTGTGTGTGTGACAGATAGAAAGAGAGAGAGATTGAAAGGGGGAAAGTGTGTGCGTATATTCACCATATGTGTGTCTGTCTCCTGTGTGTCTGTGTGTCGTGGGTACGTGATCCAGAGTAGTGAATGATTGTGTCTGTCATTTAGCCCACTATGGCTTGTCACATTGTCAGACTTATTCTATTAAACAGCAGTGTGTATGTGTGCGTGCGTGCATGTGTGTGTGTAAGTGCTCCCATTGTAAGTGTGTGTGCACGCACAGGTATGCATGTGCGAAACAGGATATGAGTTTCTCCAAGCGTAGAAATGGTTTTCTCTGGACTGAATACTATTTAAATGGAAACACTGTAAAATGTTATAAAAAGCTGTAAAATACTGTAAAACCAAGGTGCATTCAGTGTCGAATAGTTGCACGGTTCAGACTTATGCCATCAATCTACTGAGATGATCTTGACTGCTGCGGGATACACACATCTATGAACACACATACACACATTCAGAGGTATTTTTATGGTCTTACAGCTACACAAATACACTAATGTGCTGATTCCTTGTTATGAGGCATTAACACGCTGCACTCACATTGACCTTTTAATTTCACATTGTTATAGTATGCACACATGTATACACACACACACACACACACACACACACACAGATATAAATCATAGTTAAATGATAATATATATTATAGTTCATTATCCAACACAGCAGTGACTATTAATCATTTCGACACAGGCATGGCAGTGTGTGTGTGTGTGTGTGTGTGTGTGTGTTTGTGTGTATGTTTCACATCATAAAACAAGGATCAGTGTGTATCAGTATATACGTGTGTGTGTGTACACTTGTGTCTTTGTACTTTAAAGGTCCAGAAGTCCTTTTCAGGTCTACTGAATGTTATTCATTGAAATGTTGATAGTAAGTCGTCGCTGGAAGCATAAGTGTTAATCTTTGTAATCCACTGTGTGTGAGCTTGTATAATCCAGTCAGACTTGAAGGAGTTTACTGTATAATGTTTGTCAGGTAAGTCGCTTTACAGGTACAGTAATGCAAAACTTGAATGTAATACAGCTGTGTGGCTGATTTGAGATGTTTGTAGTATTTCTATTTGTCCCTTTACAACGAAACCATATTAAGGGATAGCGTCTCTTTTCAGTTCCATCATATAACTATACTCACATGGCCGAATGTATGTTTAGAGAGTTACTTGTTGCTTCAGTAGCTCCACTTCATACTGGCTGTAAGGACATCCCTTCCCAATGTAATTCCAATGTAAGTGTGGAGTTCTAAGGCTTTCGCCACATGATCACCTACTGAATTGTTTCAAACTTAACTGTTCATTGTTTTTTTTTTGTTTTTTTCTTGAGCACAAATCATTATATATTGTACAGAGAAGTTAACTGAAATGCTGATTCTTATGCTGTGCAGCAGTATTGAATGGCAATCCCAGCCAACACTCAACACGTGGCACTGCTCTGTCAGTGGCCGTTTGGTTGGTCAGTCGGTTTACGACACTTTGGTTCAGTCTAAGGATGGGCAGTGAGGTTTTTAAGAAACAGGTTTTGAAGACCTCTGCAAGTTTCCTGCACCATTTCTCCTTGCCATGCCCTGTCACACACCTGCCAATGCACTGACAGTGATGTACATATGGATTGTGTGAAGTTAGTAATTGGTAGTTCTCAGTGTGTGCTATAAATTTCTGGCACTTTCAGAAACCAACAAGTACAATATATTCAGTTTCAACTAATTTTACAATTACGACTCACCTACAGAGTAATAGTACTGTGGCATTTCTATCATGCTGTATTTATTGTTCAGTTTTTTTTTTTTTTAATGGAGAGCCACACATAGACTTTATCGCCCTGTTTCTATTGTAATCATACAGTGCCGCCAGTATTCTTATCTTGTACACTGATATACAGTAGACTGTAATTAACTATATGATCCATGACTATTGTAACTATTATCTGTTAAGGCCCTAATCTCCTGCGACAAGGCCTGTGGAACATGCATTAATGAAGCCGATACATTAAAAGTGACAGTTAAGTATATAATTCTTTAGTGCTGCTATCTTCTAGTATTTAAATGATTAAAACTATTCAACTAGAGATAGTAGATTTGGATTAGCTGTGTATGAATCATAATTACTTTGTTTTAAAAATTGTGACACTCAAAGACGATCTTCAGAGCCATATGTTGTTTTCAGAACACCATGACAACTCTAAGCACGAAAACAAAAGCACATCAAGTGTGCACACTTGAATGGTGGTGGGTGATGCACGGGTGTCTGAAGAGGAGATTGAGTGCTCAGGTGCACATAGAGCATGTGTCATTCAAGAGTATATTAAGTATCAAGTATATCAAGAGAGTCGTCACAGCAAGGTGAAATGTGAGTAAAAGTATCTTGATTTGTTTTAACACTGAATATAAAACATAGCAGGTTTATCTTTCTGCTGCATTTCTGTTGTTTTGTGTTGCAGTATACTACA
This sequence comes from Lates japonicus, assembly GCA_033238685.1. Lineage (NCBI taxonomy): Eukaryota > Metazoa > Chordata > Actinopteri > Centropomidae > Lates > Lates japonicus. The sequence continues at coordinate 4,081 of BRZM01003131.1, read as the reverse complement.
TACAGCCACTGAGTAAATTTGAGAATCTGGGACACAGGGGCGTTCTTTATTGGCCATGAAACATCAGTGTGCGTTATATTGTAGGTAGTCATATGCATCTAAAACACACTCACACTGTAAAGACCGAGTGCTTATCTCAGACACACATATGCACACATGTAAAGATTTACAAAGAACTACACACTCCTCACTACAGTCACCCATTTACCTTGTAAATATGTTGGAGCACTTAAGCACAGAGGGCTTAATGCATGAGCATGTGAGTGTCTGTTCATGTTTGCATGAGTATTTGTGCGTGTGTGTGTTCACCTATACTGCAGAAAGCCCTAAAGGGGCTGTTTATTTCCCCAAACACAACATGTATTGATCCAGAATACATGAAACGTCCACAAACCCACGCTGGTTCAAATATGCGAACACAAACAGACACACTTCCACACACACACACACACACACACACAGATGTACATGCACACAATGGTGTACACAGGTCTACATGAAATTTCTAGCTCTTTACTTTCTCCCACACACAGCAATTGAAACACACAAATTGAACTGAGATGAGAGTGTTAGAGTTGAAATATGGGGAGCTTTAACGGGGCTTACATTGTTTTTATGGTTAACACCCACAGAGGAACACACATACTCACACAGACAGGTGGGCAGACAGAACAGGAAAGCTGGGGATAGAGCTATGAGATCACACACACACACACACACACACACATGCATACACACAGTTAACGTCAAGCAGCTGTTCTGCCAGCAACATCAAAGAAACTTCCTGGTATTTGTGGAGCAGAACATAGCAGAACCAGTCAAAGATCAAATTTGGCCTTAATGCTTTAGCTACAAAACAGTTTATTTAAGTCTATTTATCATATAGTGTTATGCTTGTAACTGGGAGTGTTGCCCATCTCCATCACCCCACAAACTGCTGTATTACTTCTCTTAGAAGCATTGGACAGGAACCATGGCTAATGTCTGGTCAGGTCATGTTATTGGCCCTTGGTTTGTTATTTTATTTGAGGCAAAAATGCAAGTTTGTGTTTCTGTGACAAGTCATTTGCTTTGAAAGCAAAATATTATGGTTCATTTTGGATTAATTTACGAAAGTACTGAAAAGCAAGTCCTCATAGCTGCTCCCGGGGGTCCTTAGCAACATCAGCAATAGTTTCATTTCATTTTAATTTAACAGGAAAACCCATAGGCTGACTCTCACCACTGGTCATTCAAATTGAAACTTTAATTTCCTTTAGAACTATAAATGTAACATAGTCTCATCTTTTCATAACATATCCTAAATATTTAGGATGTGAAAAAAAGGTGCATTTTTCAGAGAAAGTTTCTGCTGTTTTATTTAGTCACTTAACTCTAGAACAACTCTACATGTTATTAGCCCTCATATGTTGATGTCTTACCCTCAGCTCATCTAGCACACTATTTCATTACTTGTCCACAGCTAAATCTGAATGTGATGCCATCTTAACTGCATTAACCAGGTGTTCCAGGTCCAAAATAATCTCTTACTGATTAAATGACTTGCATGCAAATAAGCAGGGCTCTGTGTTCTGCAGGGCAGGGTTAAAAATTGTTGTGATACTATATATTATATTTACTTTGTACACATTTGATACAAAATAATAGAAGAACTTTGTGAACTAAATTATAATTTGTTTTTGTTTTGTTTTATTTTTGGCTACTCATCTTTTAGTCAAACTGCAGTCTTGGCGTCCTCCAGGTATTTGTTCCTCCTAGATAGTTAATGAGCCTCAGATACAAAGTGCGGCTCATTAACTTTCAGGGAACAAAAACCTGCAAGACATCTGCCCTTGACAAACAGGCCTTGACACCCCTTAACAGGATTATTGGGCTTTACACCAGTATTTACATCATATTTTCTCATCAAAGGGGAGAAATTTCAGTCAGAAGCTCAGTCATCAGTCAAGATTATCTGGTCATGTGGGTTTATAGATTCAGCTATTATCACACTGATCACACTAATCTGGGCTGCCCTAATAGTCACATGCTTTTTATACTTAAAGGAAAAAACCCTAATATCGCTTTGAGGTTTTCTGATAGAAACATTATAATCCTAAAACAACAGGCTTTTAAAATCAATATTATTAGAGCTCTTCATATAGGTTTGCTGGTATTGTGATGGGATATAAACTTTGCAAACAGTGCTCAGTTACTGCAAATAGATGTGATCAGAGCCTGTGCTGATGATTACATCTTTTTTGGCGGCTTGGCTCAGCTTTGCAAAAGCATCTGCACCTCTTCAAACCACCTCATCTGTATGTGATACTTGATACTGTGATATTTTTCTTCTTTTTGTTTGCAAACCTAAATCAAACTGCTCTGTTGCATAGCTCCTGTAGTATATATATTTTTTCTTTTGCACCAGGTAAAAGCTTATTGTTGCTCATAAAATGTAATATCAGTCCTCAATGCTTCCTGATATGCTCTCCTTTGTCTTGCTTTGTCAGAGATGTGATAAAACCTGTTTTGTCCTTGTGACTCTTCAAACCAACTTCGTCGCCAACGTCAGCTAAGCTCAATGGAATTGTCGACACTTTCCAAAGAGGTTCACAAGGCCCACTGCTGCTTTCACATTTATGGTGAAGCACATGCAGGAAGTGTTGAGTTAGTATCAGCAGTAGCTTTCAGCCGAGCAGAACAGAAAACAATGGGGCACCTGCTGTGACAGTGTTGCTTGAGTGACAGAATGACTGCTGGAAAATAGTGATAAATAAGGCAATATTATAGACAGGGGTTTGCAGTGGAGCTGAAAATTCAGGGACAGCATGTAAATGAATGAGGCAGAAACACTGGTTTGAGTCCTAAACACGTTCTTTGGTGCGAGGAATCAGACATTTATTCCAAGTGTCCATATGAGATATAGATAGATCCATGAGATAGAGTCATCAAAAAAAGACTGTCCCCCTCAAATATGTCACTCCATTCATACTTTATTGCCCAGTGGAAACTTATGTACAGCTGACAGAGAAACAAGTTTGTGATATGCATCATTTGTGGATAGCTTTAATTTGAGTGACGTGATTAAGAGATGTAAGTAAAGCTTACTATAAGACTGAAAGACAGGTTGGCATGTGGATTTGGCATTTGCCTTATTTGCAGCTCACATTGTATAACATTTCTCATGGGGAATTCATTTTTTCTTTGGTCTTTAGCCAGATGCATTTGTCATTGTGCGGTGTCACGTGAACATAACAGCCCTTCCTATCAGTGACTGGCCATTTCACACATTTAATTTAATATGAGCGCAAGTCTTTTGTCCAATCAGTTGTGAAGGAACAAGGGCCATTTTATTCTTCTGCTCTGCTCACTTCCAAGTGAAAAGGCAAATGCAGGATAAGACATGTCACACATCTTTAGTTGTAAGATTTAGAAGCACTTATGTCCACCTGAAAAAAGTCCTGTGGACAGTTCTCTGTGGTTAGTATTGAATTATATCTTAATCACAGTGTAAGAGGAGATAATGATATTTATCACAGTAATGTGATTAGTATCATCATTCTTCATTTTTTTTATCAGGACAGTTTCTGAAGAATCAGTGATGCACATGTTACACCCTTACAAACTCAAATTAGCTGAACAAAGTCTCTTTTCCCTGCCGTTTTACCGGGGAAATTGCAGTGATAATAAAGAAAGGACGCCGTAAGGAATAATGAGACTGCAATTTTAACCATTATCCCAATTTTTCTGTTACACCATTACAGCCCACTTCTGTGCATCAGAGGAAAACCTCAGCAAGTCCTCCAAACTGCCTGCCAAATAATGTTCTTTGACGTCATGGGGAAGGCATTAGCAACAATAGAGTTTTTCTTCTATGGTATTAAATCTCCCATACAAAGTTTTCATGTAAAATTCCATGTGGTGAGAGCAGGCTGTCCTCTTTTCTAATGCATATTTGTTCGAAAGAAAAATAATATATCACTGTTTTTTAAGGCAGCAGCACATTACTTTTACGTTACAATAACTAAAAGTGAAGAAAAGATGCAGCGATTCAGTGACACATAATGTCTCATTTATACATTTATGGTGTATTTTGTTTTTT